>OMLB01023959.1:17219-28216 GCA_900302555.1 Myripristis jacobus
TCCTACCCAAAAAGATTGAGTGCTGTAATAAAATCAAAAGGTGCTTCAACAAAGTATTAGTTAAGGGTGTGCATATTTATGCAACCACATTATTTTAGTTTTTTATTTTTATTTCCTGCCTGTAAAAGATTTTTGTTGGTTTTTCGATTGAGTTGTACAGGTTATAGGTCACATTAAAGGTGGAAAAATTTCTGCAATGATTTATCTTGGTCTCATTTTTTTACATGACAAAAACCTGGCATTTTAACAGGGGTGTGTAGACTTTTTATATCCACTGTATATCAGAAATGATATAAAATATTAACATCTTCAAGTGTCTTATAATAATTCACTGCCATATATAGTATATCCTGTGATCTTTCATTGTGTTTGATCTGACTATGTGTGCATCATGTTTTATGTTGTATGTCAAATTGTTGCCCCATATGTAAGGGTCAAATCAAATCAAACTCTTACATGCTGGAAAGCTACATCCCACTGCCTCAGGTAGATTACTCTACCAGCAATTGAAATTCCAGGGTGAGAATGATGCATTAATCCCAGCATCTGAGCAAACAGTATTTTTTCTTGCCTTGCATCACCCTCCTTATGATTCACCTGAACCGCTGCTATGAATCATCATACCAGTCCTTAGTGTGTGCTCAGGCTCTGACCTGACACTCACCACACTAGTATGCTAGTCATGGTCATTCTTGCTCTCTTGTCTGCTTCCATGGAAACTGGGGCATTGTGATTAGGAATGGTGAATGAGTATGACAAGAGCTCATCTAGTACATCCAACAGCACATGGATATGAACCATGTTCTCTACTATCTCAACAAGCTTTATGTCATCGTTAGAAATCAATTCACAGAAAATCTTGTGTGTGGTTGAAACTCTTATACTTCAATAATGACAAATACACTAGCATATTACATGAATGCATCTTAAATATGTAAGGCATTTTCCTTCTCATTTGTTATTTTTTCAGCCAAGCACCTGCACATAATTGTGTATTCATACCCATCACAGCCTAGGGCTGGGCACTCAACTGGGTTAGAATTTGGAGGAATATTACACAACCTGGAATCCAAATTAGGAGATGATTTTTGCTGAAATTATCTGAAACTCCAAATTGAATTTGATGCTGTTTAAGACAAATAGGAACACTTATATATGTCTTGAGGGATTTCCTATGGCTAAAACATCCTTGCAACAAGTAATAGCATTTCTCTCCAGAATCATGCATGTAGAAATCAACTGTTGTCCTAAACTAATGTTACTTAATGATGATTATGATTTCAGTCTCACAATGGGCCAAAGATGACTCTAGCTCACAGGCGGTGCTGCTGCAAAGAAAATGTTACCTCTTAGATGGAAACCACCCGACTCTCTGCCAACACATCGGTGAAGCCAGTTACTCTCTGATGTCTTATCAGTGGAGCTCTCCTCAGCCAGGATAAATGGTGGCAGTGCCTGAGTATAACAGGACATAAATCCGCAGTCTTTTTGTTTATTCATTTACTTGGTGGTTAGATAGGTGTAAGCGGCACCCTGTCAAAGCAGAAACAAACATAACATAGTGATTCTAAACTGTATAAAAGACACTGATGATACTGTATATTATTATGTTGATGATCTATGATAATAATGAAGACAAAACCTGTGCTTTATGCTTGTACCTGTCAGCTTTATACTGACATTAAAAATCAAATTTCATGACACATTCTCATTTCATCTTTGACTAAATTCCTTTATCAATATTGCAACAAGATTGAAGGTGTGACTATTGGTGCGTTCACAAGATATTTAAACATGAGACTTTTGACAAATACTCCCTAGTCATTTGCATATGGGAACAGCTCAAAGTCTACTAAGAAAATTGCATCTCTTAAATGCAGCTTTTAAAACCAGGTAAAAGTCAACGCTGCCATATCACAATATATTACAACATTCAAAATCCCAGAGGACACCTGGTCTCCTATCACGATAACGATTTAATATTGATATGTCACCCAGCCCTATCAGTACATAACACTGAAATTCATTGTGTACAACCATTAAACCAGAGCCTTTTAACCACTGTGTTTCAGGTCAGAAAATCAATGTAAAGCTCTAATTATGATTAAATAATTTTTTGAAATACTGTTGTCCTACTGCTTGTATATTTTTATTGGAGACATAATATTACCCTTAAGATGATTTACTAATCAGTGGTTTAAAAGCAAGTGCCGGGTAGGCCTAAGAGTTAAATTTCAAAACACGTTACTGACAACTTGACACTGTAAGTCTGCGTTTTTCATCACTTCAGTAAAGTGACTTACAGCAATAATGTAAATGCATTTTTGTATGATTATATTACAACAGTAAGCATGCACTGTTAGTATAAGAATGCATAAGCAGTATTTTGTAATATGTGTAATATGCTATGAACTATGAAGTAACACTTGATGGTTCAGTTGCTAATGCTATGTATATATTAGATGAGCACATCAATAAATAAGAACAATAAACAATTTATCTCTCTCTCTCTCTCTCTCTCTCTGTTTCTGTGTCTCTCCCTCTCTCTCTCTCTCTCTCTCTCTCTCCCTCCACACCTGTCGTCAGCTACAAGCTTGCTGAGGTCCTGACCTTGGTCATTTTTTTCCCTCTCAGCCTGATGTTTTGCATGGCCATGGCCGTAGCCAGCTGAGGACATCAAGGTCCGTTATGACTTATGTCATATAATCAAAAATAAAACCAGACTTCCATCCATCCATCCATCTTCTAAACCGCTTTATCCTCACAAGGGTCGTGGGGGGTTGCTGGAGCCTATCCCAAGCTCAATGGGCGGAGGGCAAGGAAACACCCTGGACAGGTCGCCAGTCCATCGCAGGGCAGACAGACACACAATGACATTCACGCACACAGTCACACCTAGGGGCAATTTAGCTTCTCCAATTCACCTAACCTGCATGTCTTTGGACTGTGGGAGGAAACCGGAGTGCCCGGCGGAAACCCACGCAGACACGGGGAGAACATGCAAACTAAAACCAGACTTCTATAACTATATGAATAATCGGGAATAATCTCTTTCACTCTCAGATTTAGAAAGGAGATTTTGATACATGTTACAAGGACATTTTTGTTTTACTTGCTTCTTCATAAAAACATAACCTCATAGGCATACACGTAGTTCCAATAGATTTTCTCTCGTTTCTGTGAAACTGGAGATATTTGACAGTATAATTTATTTCAGATAATGATAAATTCTTCCCCAACTTTTACAATACAGTGTTGGTGCTGACAGTTTTCAGCATATGCCACATAACTCCACATAAAACATAAGTATTTCTGCTTACGGAAATGCACTTTACAAAAGATAACGCATTACAAGCTTCACCAGTGGTATGAAATGGTGTAGACTACCTTTAGCCACCAAAGCTTACAAGCTTAGGTTTTTCACTGTTTTTTTTTTTTTTTTTGAAACAGCGATAAAACAGCTATAAAATGGCATTTTACCGTCAGAATGTTCAAATAGTATTTGGTGTGTGAAAAATGGGTCCAATCTGTATTTTGAGTATGGGGTGAAAGAACTGGTCACTCATTGGAGTGAATAAATTCAGGACAGCCACTAGTCTCCCAAAGAGGCAAGGCAGTGGTAAAACCCACGTGATACAGATACAGCAAATTTCTCTAATGTCTCTCTTCCACCAACATGGTGCCAGTGCCTCATCTGTAACTGCTTCCATGTATCTCCACTGAAAAAAATACTGGTCCCACTGCACCACTGTTCCAATCATATCTCATCCTGCCAGATTCACCTGAACATCTGTCCTCACTCAGCTAATCAGCCCAGTGGCATTTACAACTGTCAGCTTCTCTGTAATCTTCACCAGTTTAGCCCAGTATGTTCCCCTCAGTGTTGTACCTGCTTTACCTGGGACTCATAGCTATGCTTCCAGGGTCCTGTTCTCCCAAATTTATGTGGCTTATGATAGAAACATGACAAAGGCTTCCCCAGTTGATAGCACATGATGAGAACCTGAAGATGATGTTCCTCTGCTCTGTATTTGGGAGGGTTAGGGTTAATGAGTCTTAACAGAATATTGAAGTGGGGAACATAGGCCCCCGGGACCATAGGACCATAGGAACTTAGGACTCTGGGAACTTAGGACCCTGGGAACATAGGCACGCGCTCCCTTATCTCCTCTTCTATAACTCCACTCCAGTGTTGGACCTTTTTTCTGATTTTTGTCAATTGATTTGGTACCTGTGTTTGATGGTTTTGGATTCTTTGGCTTTTAACCTGAACTGTATTCTGTCTTTGCTGGTCAGTTAAAGGCTTGTTGAATGTCCTCTTGGTCTTCTGTTATGTTACTACAGTAACATAAGGGGTTGTTGTTTCCAGTAACTCCAGTGAAAGAAGCCTGGCACATCAGTGGTGAAAGTAGGACTTAAGAGACAACCCAACAGGGACTAAATAAACATTGGTTGAAAATAGCCCAGGCAGGACAGCTGAGGCCTTCCTGCAGCAGAGAAGCCAGTGAGCGTGTGTCTATTCCACAGAGGCCTGTCCACCTCCCCCGGCATCTGGCCCTGCGTGTCTGAGCTGCACAAGCCGACACACAGTGATTTACTTACAGCCAACAAAGATATGCGCCTCTGTTGCCTGTCAATAATTCACCAAAGATTTCTGGACATTTTATATGCTGAAAACCAAGGCCAATAAAAAAGGCCTTGCATTATGAATTCAGATTGGCTAGTATTTCACAAAAATGCATACATTTGCATTGCATAACAGATTTTTCCCCCTGAATTTATAAAATTGCATTTGTGTAAAAAAATGACGAAATATTTACACAGTATTATGATATGGCAAAAAATGTAAAAATTCCAAGATATAGATACCAAGATAGAAATGACTAAATCTCAGATATCAGAAAAGGGCATAACTGGTGGTGTAAGTGGTGTAACAGTAACAAATCTGTGTGTAAAACTGCTATGGGAGGGACCTCCAATGACATGGCAAGGAGTGGGGACGTCTTTTGGAGTACAAAGTACTACTTTTTTCTAAAATTTTGACATTGTATCCAGTGTTGGGCAAGGAAAATGTAGTGAGCTAAGCTACCAGTTACTCTGCATTATATGAAGCTTCACTGCACTGAAGCTACCCACCAGAGAAATGTAGCAAGCTAAGCTACAATACAGTGACAACATGTAGCTTAACTACATCAAAGCTACGTTTTGTTTTTGTTGTTTTTTTACATCGAACCAACTTCATTCCAAGTCATTGCTATCTTTAAGGTCACTAAAACTGTCAGTCAAACAGAGAGTCAGGCAAAAAATGTTCAGTTCAGTAGTTTATGAAACTGTGCTCTCTCTGCTTTTACTGCTACAAACCATGGCAACAAAAACAAACATGCTTCACATAATAACAAAAAGCAGGTGGTGTGTATATACTAATGTGGGGGAAGTGTGCATATATGTTAGTGTGTATGTGTGTGTGTGTGTGTGTGTGTGTGTGTGTGTGTGTGCACACCTGTGTTTGCATGTAGCTTCTGCCTCTGTGTTCCAGAGTTTTTTCCTTATTAGTGGATATGGAGGCCAGGCATCCTGATCTTTCTTACAGCTGCTTGTTCACACGACAGACGTGCTCGTGTCCCGCTGCAGCAGACAGTTAGGACAGGTACACGACATCAAACAGAAGAGGTCCGTGAGCGGCGGTGACGTCACCCACTGCTCCCGATCTATGTTAGATGTCAAACCGCAGCAAAAACTCCGTTGTGTTTAAGGTTGAGAAATGCCTGGGAAAATGTAGCTTCTGCGGACACTAGCGCGCTATTTGATCAGTAAAATACTGTAGTTTCACTACTGAAAGCTATTTGATTTGGAAAACAGCAATGCTATGACCATGCTACAGACAAATGTAGTTAAACTAGTAATGTCGCTACTTGTAACGCCGCTACTGCCCACCACTGATTGTATCACATGTTTATGATGAACGTCCTCGTTTGTATAGTTTCTTTTTTGTCGTTCTTTACCAAGTTTTGGTATGCTGAAAGCTCAAAAAACGAAGTCAGTGCTGAATCTGATACTTCTTGGTGCTCCACAGCAATGGCGACAGATGCTTGTCTTGGGGAAATGCGAGGACTGTTAATATCAGAACAGATGCGGCTACGATCAAGGCTGAAATAGTGTCTGAGCTTCAAGCTAATGTTTTTCAGGTTAATCAGTGGTATCCACAGCTGATTTTTTTTTATTGTGCAGCTGAGTTCTTCTGAAAATAGTGGGCAATGACTGTGCCTATGTTTTAGGGTCAGCATTAGGGTTAGTGTGTGTATGAATTTTAAATATTGTTGTTCAGAATTATGTAATAGCAAACCACTGCTGAAAAACAGTTTTTTGGGGTTGTTTTTTATGATCACAATCAGGTTCAGAATAGTCATAAATTTGATTTTAACCTAAGAAGAGGTGCTGCTTACGAGTGTATTGGTGAATGCTACATGTTAATTTGCAGTAGTGAGTGATCTTTCCCAATTGGGTTTCCTTTGCCAAGATGCTCACAGCCAGCAGGCATGTAACCATTACTTAAGAGAGTCTCCCCTTGTTTTTTATTTCATCATTTTTTGGCACCTTCTCACCCTGTGCCAATTGCAAGGACAGCGTGACCTTCACTACATAACACTGCTGTGAAGCATTGAAAGCCATTTCATGTAAAAGGCTGGAGCCACTGTGCAATCACAGCTGCTCACACTGGATGGCATGGGGACATTCAAAGGTCATGACCTCTCTCCTCCACTTTCAGTGTCTCTTTGAGTGTGAGCTGTTTTGAATATATTGATCCAAATTTGTGATTAAGACAGTTGCCCTCATGGAGGGGTTCAGACTATAATTTGTTATGGGACAATTAGCCAGCGGCCCTTCTTACTGGTGGCCCCATACCATAATGTCACTGGTTGTGACACCTCACTCTCTAATTCTGTCATTTAACATAGTGCATGGAAGAATGGCACCAACAAAGAAGTCAAGGCTGCTAGTTTTAGTGTTGTGGTGTGTTCCGACCAAATGCAAAGTTAGTTTTTAACGTGGCGCAAAGTCAATGCAAAGTCTCAAATAGATGAGAATTTGTGGTGGGCATCATGAATGATGTGAACACACAAAATTCTCATCATCAGGGTTATTTGAGTAAATTTTTTTCAACTTGAGCAAAAAATTTGGCTGTATTTATGCAAGTCCATGATGAAACGACATACTTTGCATTTGGTCTGAACACGTGGAAAATTGAGGTATACCTAAGTTTAACTGCGATTTAAAGTTTATTTATACACAGGAGCTGTAGGCAAGTGAAGGGTTATGGATGTTTGTTTGTTATAGTGAAATTTAACATATTTTGATGACATTTTTCACAACAGGTCTCACTTACTTTTGTAGGGAGAATTCTGTATGAAGCAGCACTGGAGTGTTTGGGGAAGTCAAAAGCTGATACCGGTGGTAGTTTTTGGCATTTGGCAACTGCCAGCTGATGTATTTGACTCTGACCTCAGAAACAGACAAGAACCATGGTGGCAAAAAGGAGTAAGCCCTGACTGCAGTCCGCAGATCGAGGAGTGGCTCAACGTGGGTGGAGCTAAACATTTGACTCTGCCCACTTGCTTAATAGCAAGCGACCGAGGAGGTTGCTAACCCTAACCCTAACCCAACCTTAACCCTTCACCTAACCCTAACCTTTTTCTGAAACTGTTATAATTCCTAACCTGTGGAGATCTTACCTTTACTGGGGAGAAATTCAATATGCATCACCAACGACCAAATACTCACCTACGTCACGGTCCCCAACCTCCGAGGATCCCTAGAGGAGAGAAAAACCAGACACAAAATCAACAAGATGAACATACATGTACTCTGAAAAAAGAAAAAGTATACTTTAAAATCTTACAGGCAATCCATCATTCAAATGTTATATCACAGGCCAAGAATACAGGACAATTCCCAGTGGGCATGCTAAAGCAGGCCAAAAAGCTGACTGCTTTTATCAAGCCTTCTTCCCCCAATCCAGCCACCACACAGAAAGTGGCGATGAATACAGATAATTGGCTTTTCACAAATATACAAATACTCAGGGAGCACTACGATGAAGTCATGGTGAAACTCATTCAGGCCTTGCCAGAGTTCAATAAAGTGGCCCTGGAAAAAGCAATAGCTTTTGGAAGATCTAGATATGAGGAAGAAATTACACCCAATTACAGTAACAACACTTACCTCCCTTATCCGAGAACATGCTGAGACCCCAACAGAAGGGACAAATCCATTTTTTGGCCCTGCGGATTTTCCACCCCTATAGGCCGGGGGCCCCCTGATTCAGATCCACAGCATACCAGCCACAGAGCGGGGGAGCTTGTTGGACGACCAAGAGGTGGCTGGCTTGCCAAGCCATACACACATGAGCCCCCGGGAACCTACTGTTCCACTTGCGGGCAATTTAGAGGGTCACCTGGATGGGGCCTCTAATCTGCCACACCAGAACCTCGCCCCTGACCTAAACCCACTGGTGGATACGAACCTAACCTCTGGAACGGATCTCAGTCTGACCTTGGAACAACACATGGTTTCTGTTCCCGGCCTGGATTATGCTCTCATCACAGACCCGGACCTGGCACCTAATCCTAACCCTAACATGACCCCTGACCTTAACCCTAACCATAACCTGACCCCTAACCCTAACCTATCCCCCATCCATGACCCTAACCCTAACCTGCCCCCTGAACCTAACCAGAACCTGGTCCCTGACCCTAACTGGGCCCCCATCCAGGACCCTAACCCTAGGAAGGTGTTGGAAATCTCGGCCCAACTTCATGCCACACAAGGCAATGGAAGCCCCATTCAGGATCCCCCAAATGTAGAGCATTTGACCTGTAATTTTGATAGAGTTTAGTGATTCAAGTAAATAAAACAGTAAAAACATAGATAAAAGTGACATATACTTACTCCTCGCAGATCTAATGTGGCCATCTTTACCCAAGACTTGTCCATCACCGCCTCGCTCATACCCGATCAGGGACCCAATCATACACCTGAAAATACAGGGGAAGATTTGGGGGCTGAGACTATAATGGACGGACCACCAACCATACACATGGAAACCAACACAACTCAGAGTACTCCTTCATCTTCTCCCCAGAGACCTCACAGACACATTAATACTTACCGCAAAAATGTTGACTGGGAATTGACCCCTATGAAACCCTTGTTGATTTTTGGAGACTCAAACTTGGCCCGTCTCCCTGAATATAGGATTGAGACCTTACAAATAGATAGCTTTCCGGGAGCCAAGATCGATAACATTACTAATGTCCTGACAAAACTGTCTCCATACAAGGACGCCCAGAAAGTGATTATCTCCGTAGGTTTAAATAATTGCCTGAGTGTTCAGAAAATTCTAACTATTGAAAAAAAACTATAGGTCTATGGTTAAACAGGCCAAGAGTGTGTTTCCTAATGCAGAAATCTTCATCCCCCTGTTGCAAGTCTCCCAACAACAAACCCAAATGGTACGGAACCTGGCAACTGAGATTAACCAGTTCTTAAAGAAAACCTTCCGGGTCCTAGAAGGCATCCCCCAAACAGATTTCCACCTACAAAGAGATAAAGTACATTGGACTTCAGACACAGTGACACTCATCTTTGACTCCTGGGTCTCACAGTTAAACTAAACCGGGGAGGATTGTCAACAGTCACCCCCACCCCAACTCATACTAACATTCTAAATCTATTACTTACTTTCAAGTTGACAAGGGAGGAAACCCTCGTTCTGGAAAAGGACCTCCTTTTTATTCCAACACCTGATAAAGTGGACAAACAAAACCTGAAAAGGGACTTGCACCAGTTTCACCGACATCTTAAAATTATTGACCATTTTCAATATAGTATATATATAATATATAGTTATGGCCAGTAATAGGACATCCCTACATAACTTGACACATTTTAAATTTCCCAAGAATAACCTGAACAGGGAAGAAAAACAAGCTCTTTTACAACTTAAAAACAATAAAGACATAATAATTAAACCAGCGGATAAAGGCTCAAAAATTTGTGTTATGGACAAAGCTGATTATATTTTAGAGGCCACTCGACAATTGGATAACAGGAAACATTATCTTCCTTTGGAAGAATCTATTCATTTACAAACACAGGAGAAAGTTAGAACAATCATATACAATTTATACCAGAAAAAATACATAACTGCTAAACAACACACTTACCTGTATGGTGACGACCCTCCACGACAGAGACAGTTCTATCTGCTCCCAACAATCCACAAGGACCCGCCATCATGGACAGTGCCCAACAGGGTACCAACAGGGAGACCGATTGTCTCGGACTGAGGAAGTGAATCCTGCCAAATAGCAGAATATATAGATTACTTTTTAAATCCACTATCACAAAAACATCCTTCATATGTTAAAGATACGTATACTTTTGTCAAAACTCTGAAAAAAATCGCATTTCCTCCAGGGGCTTACATTTTTTCTATTGACGTCGATGCTTTGTATACAAATATCAATACCAATCAGGGTCTGGAGGCAGTACAGAAAATTCTAAACCAGTATCCAGACCAGATGAGGAACCGTTGGAACTGTTAAAACTAGGACTTTCCTCCATTAATCCTGTTTAATGGAAAATGTTATCTCCAAGTGCATGGCACAGCTATGGGGAAGAAGTTCGCTCCAGCCTATGCTAACATCTATATGGCCGAGTAGGAGCAAACGGTCTTCCCCAAATGCCAGAAAAAAACATTGGTGTATTTACGTTATTTAGATGATATTTTTGGGGTCTGGCCATATTCTGAAGCAGATTTCTTGGATTTTATGACAACTCTTAATACTCACCATGAGTTGATTTCCCTAAAGCATGATTTACAAAAAGAGAAAATTAATTTCCTAGACACGGAAGTCTATATTACAGAGAACATGGACGGCACACGGGGACTAGGGACAAGGGTCTATTTTAAACCTACGGATACACATGCCCTCTTA
>OMLB01023960.1:0-15052 GCA_900302555.1 Myripristis jacobus
TGTATTGAAAATAGTCGCATGGGTCACAGACAGCAAATGTGTATGATGAAGAATAAAAATAACTCTCCTACCTGTCACCTGACTCACTGCATACATAAAATGTTCTAAATACAAACACAGCAAGAAATGGGCGAGAATATGTTGGAAAGCTCTAAAAATACACAGGTGTAGTGTAGGTCTTGATGGTAAAGCCGTTTCTAAAACAGGTGAGGTGGGACTTGTTTATGGCTGGACTGAAATGGGAAAACTACTGTTTTCACACAGAAAAAGAAGCTAAATATGTCTTACTACTACAACTGTGCTTTGCACTGTCAAATCCTGAAGTGACCGGGCTGCTGTTTGCGAGAGCCAGTCTTCTCATTCATTGTGGCCCAGTGAAGAAGACGACCTTTAAATAGCATCTGTAACTGCAGGCTTGTTCTGTCAAACCAAACACATAATTGTTCCAGAGGGAAATATGCTCCAATGCTCAACTCTCTCTGTACCGGCTTTACAGTAAGAGAAAGGAGAACACTGCAATAATCAAAAGGAAAAGTAGGTTAAGAGCCAATTTGGATGGACCACCACAGATCTAAATTTAGGAGAGCCTAAGCAAAAACCTTCAATCAAACAGAGTCAACACAGAGAGCATTTCAAGCTGGCAGCACTCAATCTGAAGTTCTTGTGCTCAAACCGCAGTTGTGTTTCCTCATCTTTCGTTTCCTCTGTAACCACAATCATATCAGATGTTACAAAGAGAAATGCTTGAAAACTGAAGGGTCGGCGACAGTGAACGTGTGAGTGGAAGGTTACAAATTTGACCCGGACCAGCGGTTACAGTCTGACCAGGGACGTGAAGTGAAACAGAGATGCACTTTGACATTAGTATCATTAAAAAAAGGAACAGCCCAAGAATCTTGAAGAAGGCACCCAACTGCACCCCCTTAGAGGTGGCTGGTTTCGCATCCTGTACTCTCCAGCGAATATATGTAACTCTAAATGTGAAGTAGAGCATGCATGCTGCGTAAAACCCATTCCCGAATTAATCAAGGTTTAAAAAAAGATAAGGGGAAAAAGGCAAGATGATGTGACTCAGCTTACTTGAAAATATATAATGGGGAGCTTAAACGGGCTGAAAAATCATGTGGTGGTATTGTAAAACTAGGTCACCTCCGAATCAAAATCATCCCGGTCTTTGATTCACTGGAAATTGAATAACTGGGTGCGTGTGAGGGCTAAAGATGAAAACCAATAACTGAAGGAGTCTTTATGTTTGTGTTTATTGCCTCGACACCTCTATGGAAGTCCAGGCTTGCCTCATAAAAACGCAAGCCACAGACAGTCTGCAATTACAGACAGAAATGGCATTTACATGTTAATCTGCAGGCACGGCACACATTCAAGCTCCTGAGGATCTATGTGAATCTGTGCAAATTCTGTGATATTTTTAGCAATTTTCTCCAAACATGAGTATGTTACTATTTGCATTATTCAAAGCAACATGTGCTGTATGTGTGCGTCACAGATCATGTTTTGCAAAATGAGGAGATGACTGCCTACAGCAAAGCATGTGTACACTACAGCTGTACACCCAGAACTCCTTGTCATTCTCAGGTTTCACCCAGTGAGTTAAGACACCCATTTCTTTTGTTCCTGTCCAGTGCATTATGTTTAAGGAATTTCCCATTTCCACCTTTGGCTGAGTACATGTTCTTACATGGCTCGCCACTGCCACAATCTTATGACTAACTAAAGTCAACAACTGCTGTGTCACTGCTGTAAACAAGCCCTTCCCTCTTGCTGTAACCTATGGGAAGAGGAAAACGAAACCATGGAAACAATCAGACAGGGCGTGGACTGAAAAGAACTGACGACACAAAAGCTTCACTGATCGCACAACAACATTCATGCAAATCACTAATAACAGCACACTGCTTCCTGTGTGCTTTTTGCAAGGTGAAATGGATCTGATACAACCAGTAGGTTCCCATGTCTTGGAAGAGATGCTTAAACTGCAATTCAAATTTTAGGCGTTCAGGCAAAACTCCTACCTCGAACAAGGCCAAATGCCTAGATTGCAATCATAACAACTGCACTAGTTGTGTCAAAGCCACAGCACTCCAATATTAGGTGTAAAAGATTTTCTTATGTACTGAGATTATTTGTGTATCTGATAAAAAAAAAAAAAAAAAATCCAGATGAAGTGCCACAGAGAAAATGAAACTGTGTGACTATTGCTGTGTGTGGGGAAAACAAATCCGGTATTTAAAAAAAAAAAACAAAAAAAACTTAATCTGCTAGCCTTCCCTCTTGATATGCCAAATTTGTGTCTGCAGAAATAACATTCTAGTAGGGACCATGGTCTGTAATCTCTCCATGTATGGACAAACTGAGACTTATCGTCTGCTTATCATGAAGTAAAGCCAGGCCTGCTGTTGCAGAACAGGTACAAAATAATTAGAAACTGCTGGGCAAACACCAGACGGGAGTACCTCGCAAATGAGGCTGAATTCAAGGTTTTATGAACAGAACTGCAACGGAGCAAGGTCACTGAGACCCGACCGCGATGCAGAGACGCCATTCAAAATATGGCAATTTAATGTTGCCCTGCTTATCTTGGAAAAACACACACACAAATACATCTCTAAGAAGATTATTTCTACATATTTATGATCCAGTGGGGAATTCGGCATACACACAAGCACAAATCAACGCTTAATTACAGCGCAATGTCGCGTTTTTATGTAGCATATTTGGACACATTTGCTCGCTAACGGCCCGTGGTGTTCATTTGGCGAAGAAGAGGAGCAACGACTCGAAGAAATGACACTGAAATTGTATATTTCAGAAAACATCTCTCAGGTTATGGTTTCCGCAGCTATCTTGTGATACATATCCCGACAGTCGAGGCAGCTAGCTGACAGGTTGGCTGGTTTGACATGTCGTTCTCTGCCCGCATGAGTGTCGGCGTTAGGCCACCACCTCGGTTAGCTAGCTGATCTATTTACTAAAACAAGTGCTGTTAATTTATGGGCACTAGCTAGCCGATGCGTTCGTCCGTGGAGGCCAACTTCGCCGGAGCAACAATGTCGCAGACCGGGAACCCTCATGCGGTTAAAACTTGAAACAATGCTGCTGTGCCCCAGCTCCGTCCCAAGGTTACCGTGGCTGGTAACATTTCAGCGGCTTGGGAAGCTGTTTTCTACTCGAATTTGACAAAAATGTGAGTAACTCCGCGGCTGTTTCCGTCAGTGTAAAGAGAGCTCGCCAGGAACGAACAACAAAGGGTTGAAGGGGGGAAAAAAACACAAGTGACCGAAGAAAAGGAGTCAATTGCTAACGTGAGAATACAAAAGCGGCTGGCGTTTTTTTTTTTTTTTTTTTTTTTTTTAATTTAAACCTACCTCCTCCATCTCCTGGACGATTTTTGTGAGTTTTTCGTCGTCCTCCAGCAGTTCGTTGAGCTGAGTCATCGTGTACGCGCTAAACTTGTCAGAAAAACTAGACATTTTAGCTGTTGTTTTGTTGTTTCACCTCGTCTGTGCTCCTCTCCTCTCGCCTTTCAGACTGTGACAGCTGACCGAGCTTCCTCTACCGGAAGCTGAGAGGGTACAGGCCCCGTGCTGCCTTCACAGGACGCCGGAAATATTAACACTCTGCATCAGAACCTCCACTATCATGATGTACAGGTGAGCATCAGGGATCAATGTCCCCTCTGTGCTGATAAGCTGCTGGCGTACATGTAATCACACTTGTCAAACATCAGCCACTGTTCCACTTTGGTCCCAGAAATATAGCTTCAATAAGTGCATTAGACATTTTGGTAGCGAATAATATTAGATCAGATCGGATAGTTTTATTAATCCCCCCCAAAGGAGAATCTCAGTTGCAAACAAATAAATACACACAGATAGCGAAATAACAGACAATGCATTCACAGTTACACACATCTCTCTTGTCGCTCATAATTCTTGTTATCAGACTGATGACCCAAGGAAATTTTTATAATTTTATAGCCGAAATCAACAATTGATTTTAATAATGTGATGACATGAAAGTGCTGTAGGAGCATTTTTTGTGATGCTCCACAATTAAAGCTTTGATCTTCACATTTATTATAAAGTTGTTTTTAGAGGCATGGTTTTCTTGACATTCCTACAGAAAAAAGCCAGACCTTGCTATCAATTGCCAATTTAATCTTTGTTTTGTTTGTTTGTTTGTTTGTTTTGTATTGAGTAAATGTAAGGACATTGCTAAATGGAATATTAAATAGTTTTAAGTTCAAGTTTGAGTTTATTCAAAACCCAGTATCACTGGTTATAGGCTCAAAGGGCTTTAAATACAACAAACTGGACGAGGCCACCCGATTTCATCCTCAGCTGGCAAGAATAAACTCCCCAAAACACCCAGCAGCTGGAACAGGGAAAAAATGGAAGACATGTTGAGAAGGATCACAGAGAGAGGAGACCCCATTCCTCGCCAGACAGGTGTGCAATGGGTGGCGACCCAGTGAGCAAATTACAGACATTACAGTCATAATGCAAAAGGAAACACTAGCAGACAATATGACAGAAAACAAACAAACAAACAAACAAAAGCAGCAGGAGGTCTCTGTTGTTGTCAAGAGATAAAGACATCACTTATTATTCAGTATTTAAGAACTATTATTTCATATTTGACTAATGATACGTGCAGTGTGTAGAATCATTAATAATAATAGTGGTAATTGTGATTTATGAACACGGTCACAGTTAAATGACATCGCACCGGAGTGATATGGCTGGGGGCAGTGAAAAAATGTTCTATTAAAGAAAACAGTGCATTTCTGTAGGGCTCAGTATGGTAGTCATCATCACAAAAGCACTTGCATGGTAGTGTTTATTGCAGTTGAACTTGGGAAAACTACAATTTACGAGGAGATCTTGAAGGCAGCACGTGGCTTTCCACAAATCCAACATGGATCTTTCCTCTGCATCTATTTCAAAAAGGCCTACATATTCATTTCTGTTGTTTTTTCCATTCCCAGTGCAATACATGACAAACATAACAACAGTGACGGAAGTTGTTCTAACATGTTTAAAGAATGAAACAAAAACATCATAGCTCTATACAGCACATTCAGTTCCAGAAAAAGGCACCTTTCTCTTGGTTGCTTGTCATTATGTTGCTTACAAGTGAGGTAAAAAAAAAAAAGATATAATAAATAAAGCCTAAACATTTAAAAAAAAATCAGCAGTACATGTTAATCCTCATCACCTGCCACTGTAGACTCTTTGAAATATGTTAAAGTGACAAAACGTTTTTTGACATCCTCATACATCAGGGGAAATAAATTTGCACTTTCAAGTGGGTTATATCGATACTGGCCTTTGATGAAAAACTGTATTTCAGACAGCCATGCCACCCACCTATGGCATGACGGATATGAAGCAATTTTTATGTTTCGAAATGGAAAAGCTACTCTGGAAAACCTGAAAAGTTGGCCGTCGCCCCCAGTGGTGTTAAATCATCAGATTATCAAACTGCAATCTCAGAAGTTATCAATTATCATCTAGCTGATAGCTGATAGGTTCTGGCTGCATACAAATTTTTTCATTGTCTGGTGATGGCCCAAAAACAAAATTCTATGAGGAACCACTGATTTCTTTTATTGTTTTAGCATGAAAATGCTGGAGTTACTGAATATCTGTGCAAATAGCAGCGGGTGGTGTCAGCCTTCAAAAATGTTGTATGAGTGGATCCCTGGTCTCAGTCACTGCAGTTCATTCTCAGTAACGAACATCACATTCGGACTCGCTGGCGCTGCTGTCCCCTCTGTCCCCTCTGTGCTGCCGCCCTCTGGCCTCGGCTCCCCACCTGGACTGTTCATCGGGCTGGAGGACCTCCGAGCCCGTCTCCATGCCCAGCACCTGCCTCTGCACCAGCTTGAAGTAGAGCCCCCCACTGGCCATCAGCTGACCGTGAGTCCCCTGTTCAGCCACACAGCCCCTGTCCAGCACTATGATGTTGTCTGCCTTCTCCACCGTGCTGAGCCGGTGGGCGATCACCAGCACCGTGTGTTGGTGCGAGATGCTGCTCAGAGCCTGCTGCACCTACAAGACGGACATGAACACACGCTGCTGCCGTCACATGCAAATCCACTCACCGTCTGCAAAGCTTTACATCGTAAACTGCAGCGGCTGCTTTCTTCATTTTGGTGGGAAGGACTAAGCATTGGTTATTTGCCCTCAGTGTAGGCACAGCATACTGTAATTACAGATGCAACATGGAATTTCAGGGCCGATACTGATGACCAATAATTATCAAAAAAAAAACCAAAGATTATTAAAACAAAGGATTCAAAATGATTAAAATTTAGCCAAGCTGGCAGCCTTTTCAAATAATTGTAAAGTTTCAAGTTTTATGTAGAGTG
Source organism: Myripristis jacobus (assembly GCA_900302555.1). Lineage (NCBI taxonomy): Eukaryota > Metazoa > Chordata > Actinopteri > Holocentriformes > Holocentridae > Myripristis > Myripristis jacobus. The sequence continues at coordinate 6,392 of OMLB01023960.1, forward strand.
AGTTTAATATTTTTAAAACCCCCCAAAAATCAATTTATGTTTTCTTAAACTATTTGTATTTTTCACTGTCATTATTTAATTTTCAGTGGCACTATTCTAACACCATACTGCATTCCCCTCATAGAACAACAAATGTAATAGCTTTTTTGCTATATTTTTAAATATTTTTTTAACATTTAAAAAAAGTGCATCAGTAATGAGACTATTTTTCTTTTCTTTCAATTTTTTTCCACACAGGTTTCACCAACCTCATTTAATACACAAAACATCAATGTAAAACTTCAATTCAAGTTTTCATCATAAAGTTCTATGAATGTGTGCATAAGAAATGATCCACATAAGCCTTTATTACATTACTTTGTTGAATATTCAGGAGGAGTAAGCCTTTCCTCTGACATCCAAGCTAGGTTTCAGTGTCGGTGTTCACCCTCAGCAGCATGAGGAACAGCTGCATCACATCCTGCTCATTCCTGGTAAAATAGGGCGGTTCACTTACAATGTGTTCACTCTCTGCGTCCAGGGCGCTGGTCGCCTCATCCAGGATCAGCACTCGGGGGTTGCGGATGAGAGCTCTTGCGATGGCAACCCTTTGTTTCTGCCCTCCTGACAACTGGAGGCCCTTCTCTCCAACATCTGAGGAACGACAGGAGGAGTCACTGCTGTACGCTACACTGGAGGTGACAGGCGTCTCTGGTTTTTGATTATTACTTTATATAACTACACTGTTTAGAACACCGCTGATGTCAGGGACTGTGGAGGGTAAAACCCACCTGCATGCATAATGTCTATTTATACCAGTCAGTTTGACAGCAGATATTTATTTTTGGATCAAAGCTGCCGATATAGCTGATGTTTCCTGCCAAAATTAAGTGTCTTTTAATTTGACCATTTGTATACCAAAAAAATCACAAGAATTCATTTCCTCATAGAATTATGTTTTCTTGTCACAATGAAAAAGCCTCTGAATACCACTACTACAAGTCTACCACTAAAACTACTACATCATTGTACTACACTACTACACTACAGCATAGTACTACTGCTAATACTATACTAACAATAACAGTAACACATATTTGTGTGTATTTTTGTGGAATCGAAATATGAATTAATCCTACTGGTAATAATTAAGAGAATTAATTCAATAGTTCCAACAGACATCCAATGTTGCACTGATCAATATTTTAGCAGTCAAACTGCACTGACACTCACTAAAAATTAATATGATTTTAAAAAGAGGGCCAATACGACCCTTTATATGGAGAGAGATATACATTTTATATTTATATTATATGAGTATAAGGCCCATGAAATGGAGAAAAAGTACAAATTTAAACTTTCCTGCAAATAAAACTGATTTTTTTCTCTTGGTGGTTGTTTGTTTTATGACCACCAGACCAACATATTGGTGAAATAATAATAACTTGTGAAATAATAAATAAATAAATAAATAGAAATAGAAATAGAAATAGAAATAGAAATAGAAATAGATAGATAGATAGATAAATAGACCAAGTAACTAGTATTATTAATAATGATGACCTGTGTTATAGCCTTTATGAAGGGTGGCGATAAAGTCGTGAGCATTAGCTTTGGTGGCAGTCTGCACCACCGTCTCCATGGCAACATTGGTCAGGCCATAGGTGATGTTCTCCTCAATAGTCCGGGCAAACAGGACGGGCTCCTGGCCCACGAGAGCGACCTGCACAAACACAGTATGACACACAGTGTCATACTCTCAAACTCTGGCACTCCCTGACACAAAAAGTGCTGCTGGCTGGGATGAACCGGGTTAGACAGTGTCAACTAAACCCCAAAAACAAATCGCCGTGAAGCCTGACCTCTAATGGTGACACGTGAGGTCACCACCTGTAGTTGTAACGTAATCCTCGCACGCTGTTAATGTAAATTCAAAGAAATCAAGCCCTGACCCTGGAGTGGAGGTAGGTGTGCTGGTACTTGTCCACAGGTTTTCCATCCAGCAGCACGTGGCCTTGCTTTGGGGGGTAGAAGTTCTCCAGCAGCCCCACACAGGAGCTCTTCCCACTGCCTGAGGGCCCCACCAGGGCCGTCACTTCTCCAGGTCTTAGTGTGAACGTTACTCCCTGTAACACACAGACTCAGTCACTTATACAGTTCACTAGTCACCTCACTTTGACAATAAACAGAGAATAATACTCTTTACTGAAACAGAGGGTACTACTACTACTACTATGAACAAAATAGATTTATGTTTTGTTGTCTTTTAACATTTTTAAACATAGTGGGACACCAGTCACACCAGTCCACAAAAAGGACTTTATCATACTTTATGGCAGCAGTTTAATTTGATTCGGCTCTGCTGCCATGAGCCAAGTTATGATAAAATTTGAATATGTGAAGAGTTATGAATGGCTTTGCTACTATTAGTATTGAAGTATCATAATTACAATTAGTATTGAGGAAAAGCACACTGATTTTCCATCTTATGTTTCATTGCTTATGGCATTCTATTCCTGTTTTTTATGTTCATTCTATTATGTATTCTGTTTGTTTTTATTTACATGTGAGGCACTTGGTGAAAGTAATTTCGATTGTAAAGCACTTTGAGCTACATTTCTTGTTTGAAAGGTGCAATCCATATAAAGTTTATTATTATGAGTATATTTGCTTTGATGAGATACCGGTCCCAGCTGTCCACAAAAAGGGCTTTGTCACACTTTACGGCAGCCAGCCCTGTCACCACAAACCTTGAGTACGTCAGTCTCAGGGCGCGTCGGGTAGGCAAAAGTCACATCCTTAAATTCGACTATGCCTGTGCATTTGTCTGGTTCCTCTTTGCCCTCAAGTGGGTGTTTGGGTTTCCTGTCCAGGTACTCAAAAACCTTCTCAGCAGCGCCAACCCCCTGCATGAGGCCCGTGTAGACAGATGCAATGCTCTGTAAGACGGATTAGTCTCATTAGTAAAAATAGCCTGATAATATGATCTCCGTCCATCATACGGGTCCTACACTGTAATACCAACAGAGGAGATTTGCCGTGCACACACAATCCCCAAAACATCAAAATGAAACAGCATGGGTGCAATACCTCCAGACATTCTCCCAGTTCCAGCTCATAGATGACAAAAGATATCAAGGTACCGCCACTCATCTGACCGGTGACCACAAGGTGACCGCCATAGTAGAGGATAGCAACCTGGAGAGCAAGCTCTGAGATCTGGAAGGCAAACATAGATCCTATTAATGTTCACCAAGGGGGGAATCCACCTAAACTCATTTTACCTACCTTTTTATTTGCAGAAAAGAGTTTACCTATCCACCCAGGCTAACAGAAATATCATGGAAATTCATAATAATAATAACAGTAGGTAATACTAAACTCACAGAAGTCATGTAGAACTTTGCAGAGTATATGGTCAGACAATTTTATAACAGAATTATTTTTCAGTGTCTGATATGGTCTTATCCTGCGAGAGGAAACAAGTGCTGATACCTACACAACTGGACCACATGTAGCAAGCATAGGCCAGGGCTTGTTTTTTGTTGAGCTGGAATATGACAATGAGCCTGGCGTAGTAGGAGTCGGCCTCCCGCTCCTCGTTGGCAAAGCTGCGTACCGTCCGCATAGCCGAAATGGTCTCCTCTGCAACCTTGTTGGCGTTTGCAAGGCCCGTTTGCACCTCTTTGGTCAGTTTCTAGCGATTCAGCAACAGTTCAGTTTAGTTGTTCCCAAGTTTCTCTTTGGCATGTTTTAACCTGAATATATTCTCCTGTTATATTACAGATCCCACAAAATTAGAAATGAAGAGTTTTTTTTAAACTCCTTTTCAATCTGATGGGTAACAATGACTACTTGTAATATTTAGGAAAGTTTTGGCAGGAAATCGATCAAAAAATGAACGTTAGTAAAAGCCTCATATTTGTCAAACTTTGATGACTTTACCTTGTAGTAGTTGCCATAGACTTTGGAAATTATGCAGATGAAAGGGAAACCCATGATGGTGACCAGCGTCAGCTTCCAGGACATCCCGAACATGAAGATGAAGTAGCCGATGCCCTTGATGACACTCCTCAAGAGGATGTTGACGTTCTGGGAGATCAGGTCACTCACCTGAGTGGTGTCAGCAGTCAAGCGAGACGTGATGTCACCTATAAGGTGTCATAGCGTTAGAGGAAGAGCTCTTTTGTCTTAGAAGATGATCAGAGAGACAGAGGGATGGATGATGATTCAATGACAAATGATTTTATGGATACAAGGATGGATAGATGGATGGATGGACACTGGATTACCACATTACCTGTATGGTTTGCATCAAAAAAGCCAATCTCCTGCTTCATGAGAGATCTGAAAAGAAGATTCCTGAGTCGAAGGCTCAATCTGGCAAACGTCAGGGTGAAGACTCCTCCACGCACCCCCATTGCAATTGAACTGAGGACAAGGCAAAAACATTAAAGTGACATGATGAATGTCATCAACTGATAATGATAAAGTATAACAGTTATTCAGCTTCTAGCAGGTTCATGAAAGCTGCTTTAACAAACAGGAAGTGCATTTCACAATTCCAGTTTGTTGGGACTAAAAAGAAGAAGAACAGGGTAGCTGGCATCAGCGGTGGCAGCCATCATGGCTGAACAGACACAGAACAGAGAGCCACTGAGAGTCTCAAACTCCATTACATGCAGTGCCAAAACAGCACAGTAATGAGAGCTTGGCACCAAAAATATGCAGATATGCACTCCTGTGATCCTTTAAAAAAAAAAAAGAGAGAGAAATAAAAACATAAACAAGGCACACCCATCTTCCTTTCCTGTCACCATGTTATGACCTGTTCCTCATTTTCAGTATTCGTTAAGCTTTACTTAACCAGGTTTAAGTAATTATCTATTATGAAAAGGGGCAGGACCAAATAAGTGTTACATCTTCCTACTCCTTTTTTAATGTGATTTCTTCACCATTATAACAATGCCTTTATGACTTTTTGCCTTATTTTTTCTCTTTTTTCCCTTAATTTATATTGTGTATTTTTTTTAGTTGTGTTATAAATAATTATCACCCTATTTCGAAAATGTGTTGCCTAGCTAAAATATTAGAATCCTTGGTAAATAATCAGATCAAGTCCTTACCTTTCCCTGTCTTCAGTATAAAGCCCTGATCTATTAGGGTTTAGCTCTATGCATAGCACCATTTCTGCAACTTCCTTTGTTTTAAATAATGTTGCTCCAGCTCAGACCTTTGACACTGCTGACCATTTATGACTTTAAAAAAACTTTCATGCATTGGTTTTCATTCTACCACCTGTGTATGGTTCCAAAACTAACTCTTTAATAGACTTCAGTGTGTAAAAATGTTTAGTCTGACCTCTTAAATATTACTAAAGGTGTTCCTCAAGGTTATGTTCTTGGCCCAATACTGCTTTCAATTTATACTGATGACACTGCCCCCTCTTGTGAGTTCTGTAAACTTCATCTTTATGCTGATGATGACACAGTTTTATATTATGCAGCAACCTCTATAAAGTCAGCTATTGAATGTCTGTAACATTCCCTTGACTCACTCCATTTACAGCTACACAACCATAAATTAGTCATGAATGCAGAAAAGAATTGTTTTCCCATTTACCACAAAAAAATAATTTATTGAATCAGTTTTCTTATCTGTTGTGGATTATGGGGATGTCATATATGCAAAAGATACTGCCTCTACTCCACCACCCTTAGAAGCTATTTATGACTCAGCCCTGAGGCTCATTACTGAAGATCCCTAATACTCACCTTTGCACTGTTTTCCAAAAGTTTGGCTGGCCGGCTCGAGCTGTTAGACCAGCATTGGTTTTTCATTCGTTTACAAGCCTTTAATACATATGCTCTCACTCTATAAGTCGTTACATTTAACTGTGAACATTCATAATATTGTCACTTGCTCTCAGTCCAGGTTATTACTTCACACTCTCTCTGTCAGAACTGAACACGGTAAATTGTCATATTCCTACAGTGCACCGTATACATGGATCAACTTGCTAAAGGCCCTAAAACTCAACTCTATGCAACCACTAAAGGTGTTCAAAAGCCTTGTTTCTGATCTTGTTTTATTTGACTGTAATGTTTTTACTCATGTACTTTTACCCTGTATTTTACTTCATTGTGCCTACTTGTTTGCTGTGCAATCACAGGAAATATATGCAGAACATTAGCTCTTGTGTATGTTCCCTCCCTGCTTATGTGCAACTGTAGCTCCCTCTTTGGTTGGCTCTGTGTATTAATGATTTGAAAACACAGTAGGATTTCTCAAAGTTTTGTCAAAATCTGATCAGTGATGTCTGAGACTCGGTATGTGACAGACAGACAAACAAACCAACAGACAGACTGACCAACGAAGAGAGACAAATCCAACTTGTCCGTTTCATTGTTGGAAGACAAAAAAAAGGAAACACATACCTGGCCACAGCCAGCGCTGACAGTTTGACCAGAGGCTTGGTGAAATACTCCATGCTCTGGTGAACCACAATGCCGTCTATGGCCTTTCCAGTGTAGTATGGTATGAAGGCTTCACCTGTAGAGATGAGAGACCAGAGAACGCTAGGAAGGGTGCAAAAATATTTTTTGGCATTGAGGAAGATCGAGGGCCAAAACCTATCAAGGGGCACAAATGCAATTCTATTCGATTAGGTTATTCAGAAAACAATGCGAGATAAGTTGCTTTCTAAAATAATGAGATGGATTTTACATTCCCTGGAATCCTATTGAGCGTGAGCCATTCCTAGAGGCATGTGCCTGAAGGCCACACTTTGCGGCGGCTTTGCAGATTATGACTTGAGTTAATGAATAATAGCCTGAAAACTATTGCACTCACAAATGCAACAACTGCATATCCTTCTACCCTTATACATCGCTTTTATTTTATTTTTTTACTATCTGTGGTCAGAGTTAGTATGACTTCATATTACTGAGCAGCTTATCCCTTATCGTTGGTTCCTTGTAAATTTTATTGATATAAAAAAAAGTTTATTGTACTGTTGCACTCATACTGATAAGAGCAGCAGTTAAATGACTCAGAGTTGCAAGATGTCGCATTTTTTGTTGATATATAATATGCCGATATTTTCCAACTCTTTTTACTTATTGCTGATGCCGATACCAATATATACATATATTTTTCTATCTACCTGCAGGGAACATCAAGTTTCTCCTGTAGAGGAATTAACATATTGTTATAAGAGCTCTTATTGTGAAGGCCCACTGGCAGCTGTAGACATAAAATACAATGATTTAAAAATGTATACATCCACTGGGCATTATAAGAAAGGGTTAAGAAAAAAATGCCATATTTATTTGAAATAGAGATGCATGATATTGGATTTTTTTACCAGGATCCAATATGCTGATATTCATTTTAAAGCCTTTCTTAGCCGATAGAGATGACATGAGAATATTGTTGTGCATCCCTATTGTAAAATGTTTTGATATTACTAAGCAATTAACTCACACGCTCACTGTTTCAAAATGTAATTGCCAAAGACAGTGAGAGCTATCACCTAATGCACGTCTCCTTCAATCATATGCAGTAAACAAGACTAAATAATATAGTCTATGATGATAACATGACTGCGTCGAGGACACTCACACACAGCGGAGATGAGGAGGAAGAGGAAGGCTATAAACAGCAGCCAAGCATCGTGGCTGCAGTAAGTCAGGAGACGTCCCAGCGTGGCCCCCGAGTTGCTCTCCTTCTCCTGGCCTCCGTTATCGCTCGACTTTGCCTCCTTGTCACAGCAACCAGCCTCCTCCGTCTCAGCCGTCTCCACCAGGTTCTCCGTGTCCTCACAGTCCCCTTTTCCTCTGTCTCCTCCAACACTGCTGCTGCTGCTGCTGCTGCGCCTGTTGGTCACTGAGTTGGGCTCCTTCCCCAGGAGCCTCCAGAGCAGCATGACACCTATGGAGGAGGTGCAGGTCCAGAAGAAGAGGCTCAGGAACCAGGGCTGGTGCGCCAGAGCATCCACCTCGGTCAGCATCAGCAGCTTGGCCAGGGCGTAGGTGATGATGGTCAGGCAGATGAGGAAAATGAGGGTGGAGAGTTTCGAGACCCTCTGCGGGCCATCCTCCCTGTTCCACAACACCCCTATGGAGGCCCCCAGCAGGAGACAGGCTCGCAGCAGGACTGTCCCCCACAGGTCCAGGACTGAGAGCAGGATGTTAAAGTGCTGGGTGTCCTCTCCGAATATGCTCAAGTGTGAGCCGTGCGTGTACAGGACTGTGGTGAGGGCAACATCCACCACAATGCACAATAAAGTGCAGCTTACAGCTACTTTGATGCCCATGTTCATTATCAAGCTCCAGTTATTTAACAGTTAGAAAAAGTTCTCACCAGTGTCACGCCAGCTAAAAATTTTAAATAAAGCACTTTCCCTTTAAAATCCCTATTACCGCATTTAAATAAAGGCTATATTTCAATTTCAATAAAATAACGCGCAAATAAATAACTAATATATTTACTGTGGAATCTGAAGATGTAAAGACAACAAATTTTAATTTGTACAGCTCATACTGTCCTTCATGTAACTTAAAACCCTAAAACAGTTTCAGGATATAACATGGACCACAACATCACAATATCTGGATCTACAGCAGACAAAGTTTTGCTTCTTAATTTACATGTTTTTACACGATCCATTTTTCTCTCTAC
>OMLB01023963.1:2957-31617 GCA_900302555.1 Myripristis jacobus
AGGGAAAGCACAGTTGTTAACATTTAGATAGTTCTTGTATGGACTGACTTTAGTAAACAGAAGGTCAACTCGCAGCATTTCCAGCACTTATCTAATTATTGTATCCATACCAAAATTGTTAGCATTGGTTATTATTGTAAAATGCATAACAGAGTGCAAGAGAGCCTGATTTGAGTGCAAATGTGTGTGTGTGTGTGTGTGTGTGTGTGTGTGTGTGTGTGTGTGTGTGTGTGTGTGTGTGTGTGTGTGTGTGTGTGTGTGTGTGCATGTGTGTGCTTGGACAAAATGTTAACAGACAGTAGGGAAGAGATCAGGTTCTTTTCGGGGCCTGTTAAGGGTCAGGGTTTGGGTTTAGGATTAAAATTAGAATTACAACATGTCAGTATTCATATTCTGTCAAGCCTTACAGCACTATTCTGACTTTGGATGTTTAACTCTGTTTAGTTCTGGGGAATCACTTGCACAAGGAAGTGGCATTGTTGGCTGTGGTAAATGTGGATTTCCAGTATTCCGGCGTCAAACTGGGATACACATAGAAATAACAGGCTATGAATTGTTTCAGACCACACATTAACTTTACTTATCACAAGTGAATAGACAGACATGATAGGAGTGAATGAATGGCACTAACCTTTTCTTCAATTTAAACACAACTTATAGTTCTGTGATTTGTATGAAACACATTTCCCCTGTAACCCCTGATCATCTCTATATTACAGCTATTTCATATTTCAAGAGATGCATGAAGGAAGCAGATGCTGCCATGCTCCAAGGTAACCCCAGCATTCACGTCTACACTTGTTCCATGGACCTGTGCAACTGAGAGGAAGATGTGGGGCACTGAAATACCTGTGTGTGTGTGTGTGTGTGTGTCTATGTATGATAAAAAGAATGAGAGAGAGAGAGAAAGAGAGAGAGATATGAAAATGTGTTAGGACATAATGTCTTGATTGTGTTCTGTTCCGAAATGTGTTCATATGGATGGAAATTCAATAAAGTACTGGAAAAGAACTGGTCACACACACCTCTTTATTATGACTGTATTATCACTCACTATGATCTGTGCGTCTGTGTGCAAGTTCTACTATTATGTGATCATTCAGAATGAACAAAGTCAAGAGGTTTTCAAATTGTGGTCTTGGGACCACCAGGGGTCCTTGAGGGCAAAATTTGGGGAAACTGAATTTCACTGTAATTGAATATGAAAATGCAGTATGAGGGATCATTTGAACATTTTCTTCTCTGTGGATTAATCTCACCACCATTTTTCAGAGCTTGTGTGTAAATGTAACAGTAACTTCATGACACACACATACACACACACCACCACCACCATAACAGCCACTACCACCAAGTTATCTGGCCTGGTAGAAGGTTTCTGTGCTCCCTGCAGGGCTGGACGTGCTTACTGCTCTCACGCAGTACTGTCACTCTCTCTGGGACGTCCCACTATTTGATTTGTGACATTAAAGGGCCATACCATTGTTGCATGTTTCAGGCGTCAAGTGAAATGTCGACAAAATGAATATACCTAATGTTTCTACTAATTTTTTGCCAAAGCAAGCAGTCATATTTTAGGACTCCAATATCATTTATAATTTTTATGCAGTGACTGGTTTCCATTCATTCACCACTTAATGGAAGAAGGGCCCTACTAACTTTCTCCACTGCAAAATTGTCCCCAGGGAAATGTTTGCTTTATGGTCAGTTCTGTGGTTTATGAATGGTGACTATTTTGTTAGCAGCAGAAGCAGAACATGATAAAGTGGGTGTTTCAACCAAAACTCCTTTTTAAAGATTGAGGGATTTCGATTATATGTTGTAAAATGATTAATACTCCTTTATGTTTCGCAAATGGTTTGTTGCAATGTAAAATGTGGATAAACTGTAGTAAGCATGCAAATCTGGTTTCTTTTTGACAAAGACAGGGAAGCAGTGGCCTAGATGTCTGAATAAATTCTAAGATGCCAGAATCACCAACAATCACATTCAGATATAGTTACACAGCTGAGGCTATTGAATGATGTGGGAGATCAACGTGAACAAGAAAGGAAGTTCAGTCACACAATAGACCATCATTTTTCTCTGTTGATGAGCCTAAGTCCAGCTCAGGGCCAATTGTTAATTCAGTATCACTTCATGGCTGGCATCTTTGCTGGAAGATGACTGAATTCTGAGCAACCTGACACCTGACAGCTGAGACACCTGACAAATGAACTTTTTGGTGTATTACAATGTATCTGATCCAGAATTCCACTGTGTATAAGCCTGATAGTGTCACCATGCACCAAGACGTGTTAGGATGCAGGTGAGTATCAGACTTCACTTTCAAAGCCAATATTTGCTTTTGTGTCTTCTCTTATGCAGATCATTGTCAGATATGAAATTTCAGATATGGAGTTTTCAGTGAGTAACAATCAAATAGGTTCACAGTAACAATAGGCAGGGTATAAATAGTTGGCGAGGCCACTCACTCGCCACCACAGCTTCACTTAGACTAAAGGAAACACAAGCAGGTGATTATTTCAAGTCTAGAGGGCACTGTGTGTTCGGTTGTGTGTGTTTGCATGTGTGTGTGTGTATCTGTCTGTAGCTAATCTCATATGTTGCTGGACCTATCAGTGGTTATTTCAACTTCATTTTTTTATTGTCTGGGTTTTATTTTTCAGTGCAATCTCAAATTAAAATTTTGGATTCATTTTCCACTAGATCTGCAATCAAATGTAATATTTTCCGTTCATTTGAATTCCAGCATTGTGCAGACAACGCTGTAAAGAAGTGCCATCTTTCCATTTCAATCCTCAGATCAGTTCTCCAGGAAAAGGCGAAAAATGAAGGTTTTGTATTTCGCTGTTTTGCTCCAGATTGTCTGGATCAGCAGTGGTAAGTCCATATCGTTTTGTTTAATTGAGCTTACAAAATATCTGATTGGTTGTGGGGGCCTTATATTGGGAAGTCAAGGCCCCAGACAATATGCCTGATCTGGTGGGCCCAACAGCTCTGAGTCTGCCACAGGGATTGTCTTGGTTCTCTGGATTTCTAGAATCATCTGTCCTGACAATTCATAAAGCTAGCTTTCAGGTCATAGGAATGATCAATACTACAATGTTTGCCTATATGAAGCTCTTAACCTGAACTGAATAAAAAACTTGCATTGTGCATATGTTTATTCTCTTTAGTGCTCAGTGATGGTACAGTGCAGATCAGGGGGAAACACTTGAAAACTTTTGAGCAAAGAAATTGTCAAGTGTAAAGCACTTATATCACCATCAAATATCAACCATCAGCAGCATCAAGTCAAAAATAGCAGTCATAGTACTGGATCTTAAAAATCCATAGATTGTATTGCTTTGTTTCCCAGGAGAGGCTCTGAGGTGCAACCGCTGTGTTCCCAGATCGCCAGGTGGCCGCTGCTATAACACAGTGGAAACCTGCACATATCCCTTTAATGTGTGTGCCACTGTCCTGTTCACACCCCCCCTCAGTATGTACTCCACAAACTCTGCGTTTATGTGTGTGTGTGTGTGCTTGGACAAAGTGTTAACAAACAGTAGGGAAGAGATCAGGTTCTTTTTGGGGCCTGTTAAGGGTCAGGGTTTGGGTTTAGGATTAAAATTAGAATTACAACATGTCAGTATTCATATTCTGTCAAGCCTCGCGGCACTATTCTGACTTTGGGAGTTTAGCCCAGTGGTCACCTTGCCCAGTATGTGATGAGAGGATTGGTGCCAAAATTATGAAGAGAGATGATTTTGAATTGATTTTCAGAAGTTGGGAATCAACATGAAATAATATAAAATTATAGCAACTTTGTATTAAGCCAATTACACATACTTAAAATATTGTCCATGTATGCTTACACATTAGCATGCGCACCAGACAGAGCTAACTACTAGATTTTCTGCAAATTTCCACTGACTGAAAATAGTATCCTAAAATGACCACTGCTTCTTTACCGAAGACAGTCTGTTTTAAAATGCTTTTCGGTATTGCAAAAATAAACCTGCTATCCAGTGCAAACATTCACTTTGGGACCCAAAATAAATTCTGATATTTTAATATAGGAACAGTCTGCCTTGCATGATTAATATGGCTAATAATTAAATTCCCTAGGAGGATTATGAAAGGCATTTTTTACCTCAGAACCCAGTGTTCAATCACTTGCACAAGGAAGTAGTGGCATTGCTGGCTGTGGTAGAGATAGCCAGTGTTTGGTAATCAAATTGGGACACAAATAGAAATGACAGACTTTAACCTTAAACTGTGAGAGGTCACACACTAGCTTCACTTATCTGAATGGGACTTATTGTAATGTTTCATTTTTTGTTTAATGTGTTTTTGTCAGTTTTACTCATTTCAGTTTTTGCTTTTACTCATATTTTGCATATATTAGATCCTCCATCAAGATCAACATCTGCTGCAAGTGACAGAAGTGAAAAAATGGCACAATGCTTCATGGTTCTGTGATTTCCCCTGTAACCTCTGATCATCTCTATATTACAGCTATTTCATATTTCAAGAGATGCATGAAGGAAGTAAATGCTGCCATTCTCCGCACCATCCCCAGCGTTTATGTCTACACTTGTTCCACTGACCTGTGCAACTGAGAGGAAGATGTGGAGAGAGAGAGAGAGAGACAGAGAGAGATGAAAATATGTTAGAACATAATGTCTTGATTGTGTTCTGTTCCAAAATGTGTTCATATGGATGGAAATTCAATAAAGTATTGGAAAAGAACTTGTCACATACACCTCCTTATTATGACTGTATTATCACTCACTATGATGTGTGCCTCTGTGTGTAAGTTCTACTATTATGTGATAATTCAGTATGAACAAAGTCAATTAACACAGTGGTTTTCAAATTGTGGTCTGGGAGCCACCAGAGGTCATTGCGGGGCTTCCAGGAGGTTCTCAGCAAAATTTGAATTCACTGTAATTTAATTCAGTAAAAACTGTTAGAATGCATTAAAAAACACAAGTGATAACTTTAACATTCTCTTCTTTTAGTTTTCCTAAAAGCAGCGGCATTGTTATGCTTTGATGACTTGAAACTGGCTGGAGTGAAACGATCTCACCTCCAGAAAATAGTCCCTGGGGAGACACATTGGCTTTCCACAGCCAATTATCAGTTCTGTGGTTCATGAATGGTGATGACTTTGTTAGCCAATTTTAAAGTCAAAATCATATTTCTGTACAAACTCTAGTCTCTGGTGCACATTTCTTATTGACAAAGACAGGGAAGCAGTGACCTAGTTGTCTGAATAAATTCTAAGATGCCAGAATCACCAACAATTCCAGTCCAGGGGCCAACTGTTGATTCAGTATCACTTCATGGCTGGCATATTTGCTGCACCCTTTTTTAAAGTGAACATTACTTATTTGGATTGAAGCTTTGAAAATGTTATTGTACGCTCCATTTACACATCCAGTTAAATTCAGTGGCAGCTAGAAACCTCAGACTTCAGTAAAAATGTATGTCAGAGTTCCTGAATGAAAGACAGTAAAAAAAAAAAAAGAAAAAAAAAACTTAAATTCAAGACTTTAAAATTCTTGATCCAAAGACATGTTGGTGAGAATACTTGGATATTGATGTATCTGATAAATGTCTTACTTTCATACTGAGAAAAAAGACTTGAGAAGGCACAGGTGAAGTTATTATGTATTAGAGGCACTTCATCTACTGCATCCACCATCTAATTTCAGAAGTTAGATGGTGGAACTATAACTGCTGAACACATGTATCCTTCCATTTATCACAACGATCCATACATTGGTTAAAGTAGATCGGGCACAAATTAATTTCTCCTGAAACAAGTCTCTTTTTCTGGGGAAGTCAGAAAAACGGTATTTTGTTCAAAACATGGAGTATTATCAGTATCATGTTTGTATAGTTATCTCTGTGAGAAATGCTACACCAAACAACAGCAGACACACTAACATTCTGAAGACCACTGTCTTGAAGACCACTGGAGTTTTGGGATGCAGTTTAGTGCCAAACATTGCTTCAGTTCCAAAGTCACTATTTACTATTGTGCAACCTCTTACACAGCCAGGGGAGTCACATGCATGAGGAAGCAGTGGCACTGCTGGCTGTGGTAAATAGGGGAAGCCCAGTGTTTGGCAATCAAACTGGAATTTACATACAAATAACAGGCTATATATTGTGTGAGAGATCACGTACAACCTACAAGCTTTACTTATTACAGGGGAATATTGTTTTATGTAATATTTTGTTTTTTATTTGATATGTTTTTATTTGTCAGTTTTACTTTTACTTTGCTTTCTATTAACCTAAAAAAAAAAAAAAAATTAATAGATCATCCATCAGATTTGACATCAGCTGCCTAGGGTGAAGAACAGTCCAGTGATGATGATGATGAAGTAAATGAATGGCACAAAACTCTTTTTCAATGTAAAACATAACTGATGGTTCTGTGATTTGTATGAAACACATTGCACATTGCTACATCAAACTATGTAGAATAAGGTTCCTTGATGCGTCACAGTTCTGACTTTTGAGTGGGTCAGCTTCACTGAAAAAGTCAGACTGACACTTCTCACATTGCAGACCCTTCCAAAAAACAGCAACAATCATCATCATCATAATCATCATCATCATCTCCATCTCCATTGCCGGACCTTGCGAGTACTGGCATCAGGAACCACAAGCATCACTTGCTGACTTACTGACTTTTAAGTAGTATTGCCAGCTGTTTGCCACTAGGGGGCACCACAAATGCATAGAAACATTACATTTTATACAGAATCAATTCTGACCCACTCAGCCTAATTGGCTCTTTCTTGCCACTTGACCACATTTTCCACAAAGTTTTGCCATGTTACGTGAATCTGTTCAGATAAATGCCATTTTATGATTTGTGACACCCATTGCCATGCCTTCTTTTGACCAATCAGCTCTTTCTTGGCCCATGACTAACCTTTCCAGAAAGTTTTGTGCAAATCCATTCATAACTTTTGGAGATATCCCGCTAACAAACAGACACAATGGGGCAAAAACACAACCCCATCCACCTCTGTTGTGGAGCTAATAACAAGTAAACATTGCAAAGTAACCCGAGCACAGCCCTGGCTCCTCTATTTTGATTCATGTGTGTTTCATCTAAAAGTCATCTTTTCATCTCAGTCCCAGTCTGGTGTCCCACATCGCCTCTTAAGCAACAGTTCTCCAGGAAAAACACATAAATGAAACCTTCACATTTTGCTGTGTTCCTCCTGCTCATCTGGATCAGCAGTGGTGAGTTAGCCACAGGGATTGGATTTTAGCTTTGGGGAAAAGAACTGCCCATGTTATTTTTATTTTTATTTATTTATTTATTTTTGTTAGAAAATTGCCTCTCTGTGGATGAAGACTTGAACTGCATAGGAAAACTTTGACTGCCAAGAGGAGTTGTGTTATATCTAGGGTTATGTAGTGGTTTGCTTCTGTGCAGGGTCAGTAATGGCCTTCATTCAAATCAGGTTTGAGTCCAGTGATAGATATGATGCAGTTTGTTTGATTACATATTTATAGAACTGACATTACACTGGTTCTCGAAAGCCTTTACTGTGCATGAACTGATTCTAATGAGACACTTGGATCTATATGCATGTTTATTCCTATTGTCCTGGGCCTCCTGAAGAACTTTTGTGTCCCACAGTGTTGCTGCTGCTTCAGAGGCTAGAAGAATAAAACTCTGCAAGAAACATTTTTTTAATTTGAATTTTTTTGGACATGAGGTCACATTTAAAGACACTATTAGGAAATCATCCAGGGATAAGATATATGTGTGTGTGTGTGTGTGTGTGTGTGTGTGGCGGCTCTGTCAGTGCAACGTTTCATCAGTGAGAGCCCACCAGTTGAACTTTCAACCCCAGAATTATGTTTATTGATACATTTGCCGTAATTTATGAATGTAATATTCCTATATATAACAGTCAGGTCCCTCATATGGCTAGCTTGCATGGCACTGCAAATTTAAGGGACTGCCATCAACTGGGATTATCCAACTGTTTTATGAAGTGCATGTGCATCAATAAGTGGGAATCAATCTGTTATTTGAAAGAAATTTTAACATTCTGTGTTGTACAGGTGCCATTATAATCCAAGAAAACCCCTATTTACTCATTTTCTTCAGTCCTATCATGGTCAGTTCAGAAGATATGGAAAAAAAATTGGAGATGACTCCAATTGTGAAGATGTTCAGTACCAAACCTGCTGCTGAGACTTTGTTACTTTTTGGCATGTAAAGGCCTGCTGGCTGAGATCTGTCTTACAGCACAAATACACCGAGCCGCATAAAGTTAAAACAATCAG
Organism: Myripristis jacobus; assembly: GCA_900302555.1. Lineage (NCBI taxonomy): Eukaryota > Metazoa > Chordata > Actinopteri > Holocentriformes > Holocentridae > Myripristis > Myripristis jacobus. The sequence goes on from OMLB01023963.1 coordinate 11,274, forward strand.
TTTTGATTGAAAACACATCTGACACTATCTCACCTCCACCCATCTGACTCACCTACTGCAGGGGTTTCACACAAATCCTGAGGATTATTACAAAAAGAATTATTGTTTGAACTGTGTCTTTGCAATTTCTGCTCTCTTGACTTAAAACTGAAACCAGGGCTGTTTTTCTTGTCTGGAATGCCCCTATTAATAATGCATGAGTTAACTTGTTTTTAGATGATACACTTCTGAGCACAACATGCATGTGACAAACTGAAAATTGCCACCTCAAAGCTTATTGGTCTTACACTTATGGGAGTTTTGGAGAAAAAAACATGAGTGAGCAACATGAGTTAAAACAGGAACAAAATGAGATGGAATGTTTCTGCTTTCCACTAGTCTTGTCTTTACAAGCTGCCATTGTGTCCTGTCTGTTGCAGCATCAAAAGTATAGCACAGCAATGGAATTATGGATATATCAATCAAAATCAGGGAATGCGTGAATTCCTCAACGAGAGGGTCGGGGAGATAAGACGTGATGAAGGCAGGCTCTGACTTGTGTCTTCTGTTGCGTCACTGCTGGAAAGCACGCTGTGTTGCAAGCGCTCCTGACCACTGATGGCTTGTCAGCTGAAGCAACCGTGTCCTCGGGGCTAATGGAGCGACTGTATTTAAGTCGAGGCGGCAGGCCTTGTGGTGAAAGAAAAAGGCAACTCTTAAGAAAGCAACATCACATCCCCCTGGTGTTTACTTCACAGGTAGCTCAGCGCCGCTGCAACACACTTTATTGGTTATTATTCCTTTATTCCCTTAACACACACTATTGTGTTCTTTAATGTCCAGACAGAACAATGCGAGCCGTAGCCTGTGCCATCCTCGTCTTGGTGACTTTGTATCAAGGTAGGTCTGCCTTCCTGCCTTTTGTGCAGCATTGACATGGGATTTTGAAAGACACCATTTTTGGGGCATTGAAATAACCACTATCATCTGCTGGTATTCAATAACTTTTGGATTTTTTTATGGTTTGAACATTCCAAATAAATCATTATGTATTTTCCCTCGCTAATGAAATTCTAGGATTGATCTTTAAAGGTGCAGTCTGCAAAACTGACCAGGGTCATTAGTTCTTATCATCGGCTTGTCTCTTGTAAAAGTTGAGTCTAAACCGTCTTCATTTCATTTTTGCACAGTTCACTTTTAAGGCAGGGCGACCCTCCCTGCCTGTTTAATGGGAGAGGATACAATAAGCCTGTAAAATACAGTGTTAAACACTGAAATGAATAATCCATCTATTTTTTTTATTTTTTTTTAAGATTGACATTCTCTGTAAGAGCTTTGAAAGTCTGTTATCTTTTGAGTTTTTGAATACCCTTTTCACTTATTTGCATATATTTCATTTTCATATTGTAAATACTGTATGCTTTATACATGTTCTGCTTAACTCAAGTTTCCACTTAACACAATTGTAAGCTGTGCTATGTTTATCACCCCTGCATTTGCCATGTCCTTATGCATATTCTATTTATCATCAAATTTCATCTTGTTACAGTTTACTGAAGGAATGTGCCAATTTCCCCTTGGGGACAAGTAAAGTTGCATATAAACTTATCCTACAGAGCTATGCACGTGGGAGTATGATCCTCTGTCATATTGTGTGTGTACCATTCCCAGGCGAGGCACTCAAGTGTAACTACTGCTTCTCGAAGGGCGGTGACCTCTGCAGCCCCACCAGCGTCCAGACCTGCTCGCTAACACAAAATGCCTGTGGCAGCGTCCTGTTTATGTATCCACTGCGTGAGTCTATCAGCCGTTCACTAACTCTCTCTGTGTATACATGCAAGGGGGGCACTAGGTCTGCACCATTTTTGGAGTTAAAGGTTGTTAAAGGTGGGAATAGGCTCTTATGGTGGAGGTGAGGGATATATCTTAAAGGGATAGTTCACCCATTCTGAAAAATGTGATATTACTTCACTTCCCCCTAGCTGTTCTGTAGGACAGTAGTGGTGCTATCTTCCTCTCATTGTTACTGAGTGCTGGATACTGGCTGCATGCTCCAAATGCTAACTGTTAAAGTTTGAGTTTGATGGTGTGTAGCAGCCCAAATTGGCACAAGAATCCTGAATGTTTAAAAGAAATGAACAAATACTAATCAATGATAGAACTATATTCTTGTGGTGGAGGGGAGTGAAGGAAATGAAGAAGCTAGGCACGTCATTATTTGCCATTTATCTTTTAGTACTCTGGATAAAGTTGTTATTTTTGTCCTCCAACACGCATACATGTGTTCAATGATGAAAACACACAATGGCAAACTCAAACAATCTGTGAGTAGATTAAGGCAGTAACAATGAGAGGAAGATAGCACCACTAGTGTCCTACAGAACAACAAAGGGAGGTAAGTGAAACAACATTAAATTTTTTTAGAAAATGGATTCCTTTTATGGTATTTTTTTTTTAGTAGGGCTGATGGTTGTCATTACCATTAAGTGGTATTACTCTCATTTTTTGTATAGGTGTGTGTGTTGGAAAGTGATTTTGTGTTGCGCATGACTGCATTCAATTCAATATAGATACACAGAGGCCTCTCATAGCATTTTCACTTTCTGCTGACGGTGGAGACAAAAATGTGCGATGGCTAATTTCCCGACAAGCTGCCATGAATGCTAAACACATTTTCAGAATTGGATGGAAAAATTATCTGAATGGTACAAGTGTGTGCCCCACTGGAATGTTTATTCCAATTCACCCTACGCCTCTGTTTATTTTTCCATTTAAGCTAAAGGCACCATGCAATTATTCACCTCTTGTTCGCAACTGACCTGTCTGGTTATAGTTGACAATTTAGACAAGAGGAATAGTATCAACAAAAAAATGTGCGCAATACTATATACCTACCCTTAAATTACACATTAAGTATCTTCAAAGTCACATTCATATTCTATATCTGCTGGTTGCAGCGTCATTGAAGCTCCATCACACTTACACTGAGTGAAAGATGCTGTTGTTTTATGGCTGCAGCATCACATCAAATAGAAAAGACCTACATGACTGGCCCAAAATTTCATACAATTTTCCCTGGAATTCAGCAGCACATGGGATCTCAGCTAGAAGATTGACAACAACAACAACAACAACAACAACAACAATAATAATAAAAACAAACCAAAAAGAAAAAGTAAAAGAAAAAGAAACATGTTGGTTTGAACAAAGCTCAGCTGCACAGCATGCATTTGTAATGACGAACTCACAGATTGGAGAGGTCAGAGCTGAAGAGGTTAAAAGGAGTTAAAGGAATACTTCACCCATAATGCATCATTTTTGTATCATATAATCACTATGTGCTTTCAATGCCTGATGAAGAAAGCTGTTTGGCTGTTGTAAAATCACAAAACTGTGCACCCCCGAGCACTTGATACAAAAATGATGCATTATGGGTGAAATATCTCTTTAGAAGTGCAATGTGCATTGACTTACATGCATTTTGAGTGGTTAATACATTTATATTAACAAGTCACCAGCAGCAGCAAAAATAACAGAATTCAGCTGAGAAACAAGGAAAAGGACAATAAGTACATAACTAGAATATAAAACAGTGCAAAAAGCAATAAAATAGAAGTGTGAGACTATATAACTATGTGTTGCAATTTTTTCAAGACTTTCTCCAGATGTCTTACACATGCTCTGTCTGTTTTATTTGATTCTTCCAGAGTCTTCTTTCCGTCAGTGCATGAACATGGCGGTGTGTCAGGGCTACCAGAAGATGCCTAACGTGGCAGCTAACTGCTGCAGCACCGACCTCTGTAACTGACTTCCTCCACATGCGAGGCCAGATCACTGATGTCAGCTGCTACTCAAACTACAGCAGCACTTTTCAAAGTGGAGTCCGGCAATCCCCAGGGGTCCCTGAGGGTCCTCCCAGGGGTCCACAGCAAAAGGAGGACTAGTTTACACTAGTTTCCAGTACATAAACATAATATATCTGATCTGACCATTTTAATCATTATGAATATAGTTTTCTTGACCTTTTTTTTTTTTTTTTTAAATGTGTTTCTAATTTCTGGCCATTTTCTCATTTTTTAGAGAATTTGCCGGGGAAAAGGGTGAAATTAACAAATTGGTAAAAAAAAAAAAAAAAATTGCTAGAACAAAGTCTTGTGTTCAAATGCTTGTGAAAAAGAAAATAATCTCTTGATATAAGGGTCCCTATTGGGCACATTTACTTCAAATGGGCATCTGTGGCTTATTGATAATCAACTTAGGGCTCCAGAACATAAAAAAAGTTTGAAAACCTCTGAACTATACAACCAACTGCTGTTCACTGTGTGATGCTGTGATACAGAAGACTGTTGTTGTGTAAAATACAAACAACTTGAATGTGATTAAAAACTTACTTACTTAAAAACATGTATTTGGTGATCTCTGCACTTATAGTCATCTCCTGCACCTTATGAAATGACTTATATGCCATCACATCACAATATAAATCCAGTATTCTCACTGTAAAGCAGCTATTTTTTAAAAGAATCAGGACTTCAAAATCCACTAGATGGCAGTAGAGCACTGAGCAGAATAATGAGTATACGTTGTGGGCTTGGCCATTGGCTGCCTCTGTGTGATTCATATAAGGGGACAAAATAAATTAACAAACATTAATGGACAAATAATGAACTTGACTGACACGTTCATATCTGACTTTTGATCTCCATCCCTCACACATGATGAATGTGAATTACAGATGGCAAGGCTTATCATTTATAAAAAGCAGGTAATTTCACTCAGGGTTTAATAATAGATTATCTACTGAGCAGAACGTATGCAAATGCAATACATTTTTCAGTCACAGGCAAAGATCACCGGAAATAGAGATGGATGTGTTTCTCCTTTGTGCAGGCTGCAGGGCTCTGCTCGCATGCTTTATGAGCTGATGGCTTGGCTTGTCACTTGTAAGAGTAATTTAGGATCTAAAGGCTATTGTACATTAATCAGTTTGTGAACCAGATACTGAGCCAGCCACAGTCAATGTGTGGAAAAAAAGCTTACTGGTGCAAACAGTTTTGCAAAATAAGTCAATTCATCACACCAGGATTGAACTTCTCACTTTCACTCTGTGTATTACACTTTCAGCAAATCTAGAAAACAATTGGACTTTGCCTATACAATGACACCAATACATGTCCAGCTATACAACACGTTACCAACTAAATGAAACATTTTCATAAAAAATATATACAGTATATCCATTTTGTTTTTTTCTATTACTGACTGATATAATAAACTCTGAATTTACAAAATATCAGGGAGACGTTCTGTTAAGTGATGAGGTGAATCCTGATTCCCCTGATTAAATCTGTACCAGAGTCATACAGGACTGGTACAGAGGAGATGTATTTAGGAGGAGATGTATTTAAAGAGAAGCAGATAAGTAGTGGTTCCCAAAGCAGTCCTCAAGAACCCCCTGTCCTCTTTCACACCTGATCCAGTTAAGAGCATCATGCTGATTGGTAGAAACAGATCTACCTGAACAGGCCCTACATTCCAATACCCATACTAACATACTATTTAGTATGCAAGAAAAAGAATTAGTATGTCCCAATACATAGTATGTGAGATGCAGTACGCCAAGAGTACCAGAATGTTCTACTACATCCGGTCAGATTTCGCAGTATGCATGTCAGCATGCTTCTCTGGCCATTCTGACCCACAATCCTTTGCGCAGCGGAGGTTATGTCGCACCAACTGAGCTGGTGCCGAGTGTGGAAACATTTGGTGCGGTTGTCAATGTAGTTGTCATATCTATTGTTAACCAGCTCATATTTGACACATGGGATTTTACATTTGAATCGTGTATGTGGCTAACATTAGCACTGTTTGGCTAGAGCTGGGCGTCATGCTAGGCTTTATGCAGATGCTGGACAGACTCCTGACGTTTCCTGATGACCTGTAATGAGGACACCTTATGTGCACATTGGACAATGAATGTTTTGCTATATAGTTGAATCTCTGTCCCAGTTCAAACAGCAGTGATATAATGGTTTTTAGTGGGATTTGATATGCCAGTCCCATTGACTTCAATACCAATATCTGGCCCCAGTGCAAATCTGGAACACTGTTGCAATGAGTTGTCCCTTCTTTCTTTCGATGTTCCTTGCTCAACACAAGGATGGAATGATTTAACTAACATATATCTAAATCTATAGCTAGATTGATTGATTTATTCATAGATACATAGATATATAAAATAGTGACTCAAGCTGTAGTCAGCTCAGGAAGGCTTTCCCATTTAGGCTTCCAGACATTCAGTGTCTGGTAGCTGTTTGGCCGCAAAAATGACAAAGTAAGTGATGTGTTTTGTATTTCTAGCATGTCTGGAATAAACGGAAGAAGACAAACTGGTTAGTCTGCATGAGCAGTGATAGCCACCATGGCTGAAGAGATGGAGCAGGAAACAGAAAATCCAAGGAGAAAGACGTCACCGTCCCTCTCATATTGAAGTGATTTCTGGGAACTGTAGTGCAGGAATGCTGCAGCAATGAACATTTAATGCCTTAATAATAATAATAAAAAAAAAAGCAAAATGGGGACTACCCGTTTGACATATCAGAGTAATTTTTCACCATGCTGTAGAACCACCACTACAACCAAAGACCTTTTTCTGTATGTAGCATCAAGTGGAAACATGTGAGTGCAGTTATTTCTTCATGTGGGCCCAGTTAAGCATTTGGGACTCCACAGAGCACTCAGCTGAAGACTGTATACAAACTGCCTGTAGGCTAGGGCTGTTGCCAGGGATCAACCACGAAAGCAGGGAACTCCCCCTTATCAATCCCCCCCTCCACCCTCCCAACGCCCAATGATATAACAGCCAAGCTCTTATTTATGAGGTGTTCCCCATTAACTGGGGCTTCCCTTCAGTAAAATGATTGCCTGGAGCAGTGTGGAAATACCATTCAGCTGTCCGTGTGGAACCCAATGGACCCCACACTGACACTGGGATTCCACCAGCAACACATGCAGGAAGGAACACACACACACATATACACACACACACACACACAGGCTCAAACAGACTGAGATACACACTGGGGCTCGACTGATATTCATTTTGAAGATATGCCGATGTTTTTGGATTGAAGCTTCTGCTAATTTTTTTGTGCTGTTTTCGAAATCCATTTAATTTGACCATGTCCATGCCTAAGAGATTGTAAACATGACAGGGATTCAGCATTTCTTTATGAACTGTAATCTCACTAGAGCAGAAAAGCCACTGAAAGAGCATTTAGATCATGGAAGACTAAAACAGTTTTAGTTGGTTAGCAGCTCCTTAAAGTGATAGTTTGGAGTCTTACCCATATCATGGTATTTGCTGCTCCATGCAAGTGTAATACATCCATCAAGTCTGGTCACTGGTTTGGTTTGCCACTATGTCGCCCTGGAGGTTGAATATGGGACCAGAGTGCCACTGTGTGGTGATACAGTGGCACTATAACAGCACAAAATAGTTCCACCATTGTGACGCTCCAGGGAGGAGCGTTGAAAATGAAACCAAAACAAGCATATGTTATTGTGCATTCTTCAAAATAATTTTTCAGCTTTGTGTCGCCACTCAAAATGGTGTTGTTTTCCGGTCAGCTTCATTCATTTTGGAGCAGCACACTCACAGTGAAGCTCTCGTTTTTGAAACAGGGAAGGATTTAATGGACCAGGCTTGGAGGCCAACGCTATCTGGGTATGAATCTGAACTTTAAGGCAGGTGAGGCAGGCTTCACTACAGGTTTTTAAAGACTCGCTAGGTAAAATTCTCCACACCAGCGTCTCTGACTTCTGAAAAAATAATCAGAATAAAACAAATTGACTAGGTGTGATCGGAGAGGAACCTCAATCATATCACAGGCAGGCCATAGTGAGTATCTGATTTTTAATAAAAGGTCAGTATCGGCCTCATATATCACACAACCTGTATATCGATCTAACCCTTGTGCACTCAAATTAATGAGCCATTACACCGTCATAGTGTGTTGTTTTTATTTGTGAAACACTAAGCTGAGCACGCAGTGGGGAGATTAGAGGGATTTTCCTCTTCCTGTTGTGGGTGGACCACCAGAGCATCAGCTACAGTCAGATCTGGAGAAACTCTCACTTCATTAAAGCTCTATTTTTAGGAATACCTATAAGTAGAGTCTTGTTTATGAATTGTAGTGAAACAAAAAAGAACTTCAGGAAGGAGAGCATTTGCCTACTGTGCTCTACAACTTTGGAATGCACTTTAGCTGCAGCTATTAGAGAATCAAATACAATTAACAATTTCAAATCAAGCTTAAAAACACATCTTTTTTTCCAGCAGCCTGGCCTAATTAACTGCCTGGTCCACCAGTGCCATTATAACTCAATTTGTACAACTGTGCCCAAGGGGACAAATAAAATGCAAACTGCAGCAGGAAAAAAGACAATTGCTATGCCCAGAAGCGCCTGTGACACCTAAATCTGCAGCTGGTGCAGCCTCCGATTTCCTCTAAAATTATGAGCTATCTGCAAATAAAAAAATGTCAATGTTAGTTCTTCTTTTATTAAACTCTTTAAAAAAACAAAATAAAAAAGAACATAACTGATAGGGAGATGTCATGTCACCTGTACTTAAATTGAGTTCACAACATGAATCGTATGCATTCTTATTTTAGATTTTTGTCAGTTTAACTCACTCCCCAGGCCAAATCTACATTCATGTCCATGCCTGACTTTAATTTTTTTTGTCTGCTGGTAATTACTCTTGATATGAACATGTTTCTCTCTGTTACTTATTCTATTTGCTATATTTTATTCTCTTCCAACCTTGTTTTACATACTATGTATGTTGCTGTACGTATATATTTTCTGTTGTCTTACTTCTTGTTTTATTGTATATTGCTGTGTGTATTTTATCAGTTTTTCATATTTTTGTGTCTTTCTGTGAAGCATTTTGAAACCCATGCTGGTGATAATGCACCCTAAATAAATTTTTAACTCGCCTTGCTTTCAGAGATGTGGCTTTGGGCCCAGCCATTTATCCAAGGGGTTTACTGGGAAAGATGCAGTCAATTGGGCCAAACACAGGGAATTCTATTGGCTTCTCAGGACACCTCATTGCCTCCAGCTCCATCAGATTGTAAGTGTAGAGATGTAATGGGCAGGAATGAACCTGACTCTGTCTCTAAATCAGAGGAGGTAAAAACTCTCAGTTGCAAAGCCTCATTAAGCCAAAGACACAGTGCTATAAAACCTGAGAGAGAGGGACTATGCGTGTGTGTGTGTGTGTGTTGAATATGAGAAAAAATAGGCCTCTCGTTAACACTGCAGGATGCTCAAACGCATTGCAGGGCCTCTTGTGCCAGGCATGAGAGAACCGGCAACCCGAGGAGGATTTCCTCAGAGTTTCCGACACGTCATGCCTCTCTCCTTTCCCAGGGCAAGGAAACTTGTAGTGCCCTGCCTGCCTAGGAGAGATATGTTTGTGGTTACTTTAATGGGGGAGTCCATAAAAATGTTTGTTTCGCAGCTACCAGTGAAAAGTAAGACTGGGGTTCCCTGGAAATTACGACGCCTGCCTCTCGCCAAAATTGGCTGCACCGAGGAGAAAGCATGCTCAGTCCATGGAAGAGGTTCCACCTGTGTGTTACCATCACCATTTCAATAGAAAATGCGAGAACCAAGGTCCACTTTCTGATGAAGGTAGTGGTCGAAACATGTTGGTGATTCTCACATAGTCCAATAAATTACTGTTTTAGCAGCAAGAGAGAAATGTACGACAGCATATTAGAGCCACTGTAGTAAAAAATTAAGGTGTGTGGGGAGGGGCGTAATATTATGAGAAAAAAAACAAGATAAAAAAGGTGTGGATTTACAAGAACAAAAACACACATTTATGATAAAAAAAAAAAACTTGAAAATTCTGTAAATACAGTCATAAATTTACAAGACAAAAAAAATGAAAAAATACTTTTTCATATACTTTTCTCTTTTATACTCTTATACTTCTGAACAAGGAGACAAGGAAGTCCTGTTGATTTTAGCCCAGAATCACAACATTGTTTTCTTCTGAATCGGCCCAAGTCACAGCAATGTCTCTTCACAGTCCAGATGCTGAGGAGAAGATTGTGATTCTGGGCTCAAACCATCAGGATTTCCTTCTTACTGTTAAATTTTAGGGCAGACGCAGCTGATTACTGGTGAAATATTATTATTTGGTTAATCTGATAAATGATTAGATGTAGGTCAGCAAACTGTCAGTTTAGAGGGTCAGTGGATTCTGAATGGTCCATGGCTGAGAGGTCATATTTTAGAACTCAAATAACATTTTTCCTCCCCATTATCCAGCTGTTGGTCTCCATTCACCCCACTACAATATGAAAATGAACTTTCAGACTTCAAACTTTCTTCACAACACCATAATAAAGTCGTCCATATTCATTTTCCTAAAAGCAGCAGCACTGTTGTGTTTTGATGACTTAAAATTGGGCATCAGTTCTGTGGTTTATGAATGGTGACGATTTTACTGGCTACAGAAACAGAACATTATAAGGTGGGTGTTTCAATCAAAAAAATCATTTTGAAAATGAAAAAGATTTTGATTATATGTTGTGAAATCTTTAGTTCCCTCGCATGAGTTGCAAAATAGTTTGTTGCAATGTAAAATGTGGGTCAACTATAGTAAATGGCCCAAACTTTCAGAATCACCTTGTCAGTAGTTGTGTGTTAGTTGGTTTACTCACACACAAACCCTACAAGAACTATTATCTCAAGTATATGCATCAAACCTGATGAATTTGCCATGTGAGAGTATGAAATATCCAGAGACACACTGAATGCACAAAACATTAGAGATGCGTTCTGTTTTCATGAAGTCCACTGATAAGTCCGATCCAGGTAAAGGCCATTAATCCCTCATTGATTCCCCTCCTTGAAATCTATACCAATTACATCAAAGGAGAAGATGTAAATAAAAGTCAAGGTCAAGTAATGTCAAGTGAGTTAAGGCAGGGTCAGTACACTGAGTATATTCTTAAAGGAGTAGTGTAATTTTTAAGATGTCTGTATTTTGAAACACTGAGTTTTGAGACAATGAACTTTTTGTTTTGTGTTATGTTGCACAATCCTCACAAAAGTCCTCTTCCGGCTCACACGCTACTCTATCTACATCTGCTTCTTTTGTGTTTGGTGGGGCTTTTCGTGGAAAAATCAGTGTGGGATAATGGCTTTTACCTGGATTCATCTCTTTAGCTGACTTTGAACTGAAATTCATTGTATGCTATGTTGAACAGCTGTGTGAAAAATCCTTTGTCCAAGCAAGTTGAAATTTGGAGTTTTGCCATTACAGTTGAGAGCAAACACTGAGCAAAAAATGTAGTGGGAATTTATTTGGAGCCATATCTGAAAAGAGAATGAGAACACAGCACAAAAGCATCCAGCAGCAGAGTTCTCTGTATTCTGATAGGGATTTTTAAGAATTTACCACATGGACCAAATAATAACATCTTGTCACTCATCAGACATTGTTTCACTTTGTCCCCAGAAACTCTCTCTGTTTATATTAGCATTTCTGGAAGTTTGGCTTCAGATGATGAAGAGGTGGAAGTAACAAATAACATTTACTCATGCTACTGCAACTGAGTCGCTTTTAGTGTACTTTGCTTTACTTTTTGGAGTTTTTTTTGTCTGTGGTTTTACTTTTACTTAAAGGCAGAGTATGTTTCAAATGGCACACCACTTTATTTATTAATGTTAATGTTGAGGATGAGGCTGAGAATGAAGATAAACCCCCTCAGGTTCATTATGTTACATTATACTCCTGTCTTTTAGAATTGCATGGAAAGGGTCATATCTAACAAACAGTTATTCTTTCTAAAATAATGCAGTAACTTTTACTGTGAGTACATGTAAAATGAGTTACATGATACTTTTACTTAAGGCAGACTATGGGGTTTCAATGGGAAGGTCAGCCCACCTTATTATGATATGGTAAAAATGATGATTGCTACTCAGTTCTCAAAAGAATAAAACTGGAAATGCCTCAGGAGAACGGATAAGGTTTTCACACTTGGGGTTCTCAAATGGGGGTACGTGAGATTTTAGAAATATTTCAGAAAATATTAGTCATGCATAATTCCTAAAATAATGAGCCTATGCTATAATAAGTTTAATAAAAATGTAAATGTAAGTTTGATATAGCAGATTTTATATCCAGTTTCCTCCCTCGGTGTCAAATGTGTGTGTGTGGTTTACATCTGCTGCCATGGTCGATACAGCTGAAAAGGAGGAAGAAGAGGAAAAGAAGCAAAATCAGAAACAAGAAAATCTCCTAAGTATCCCAGTAGTATTGTTGTTTCACACACTGATGAGTTGGGTTCCTCTGCATATAGGCGTTATTTTCCACCAACTTTGTTTTTTGGCACTGGTCAAGAGGATTTGGCTGAAAAAATATTTCAAAGAGGCTGCATTATTGAAAAAAAGTTTGAGAACCACTGTTTCCCCCTATAATACCCCACAATATGAGAGCATTTCACTCCATTGTTTCTGTTTTAATGCTCATTTGACATCAAAACCTCTGATTCAAAACAGACATAAATTCTATGGGTTATTAGTTTTGGCAAGAACCTGAAGGGTTTTTTATCCTTCCTCAGCTTCATCCTTGACATGAGCAAACAAAGTGGTATGCCTCTCTTTTGAAACTGCACAGTCTGCCTGGTATCAGCACACTGAGTCACAATACTTCTTTTGGAGCAGCAATTTCCATCACTGCCTTTTTGAGAAGTGACCCCCCCGCCAACTAGGAAGACGTGAATAAAGCTGATGCCTCCCAGTTACCCTGACCCTAATGGTGCACGCCTAGACCGTATAGCTCCTCCCTTGGATATACACGCTTAGTTGAACTTCCATCAGATTGCTCCCCACTGCATCCTCTTGGTTCCACAGCCGCGCTTTCACAGTCCCACGCAGGAGGAAGATGCTGGCCAAAAGCTGCGCCGTCTGGACGAGCCTGTCCCTGTGGAGTATTTTGCTCTGCGGCTCCCTCATCCGCGCCAAGAACCACAATAATCACCACGATGACGGGGACGAGTCCTGGTCGGTGGAGACAATTTCCAGGGCGAGATGCGCGTCGCGGTGCCTCAGTTTGCACAGCGTCGCGGCGCTCTCCACACCGCTGCAGGTAAGAGCCCGGCGCGGCCCCGGCACGGCCCCGGCTGCCACCGGAGCGCACCAACTTCCAGCGGGGCTCCCGCCGCCGCACAGCTGCTGCCGCCCGCAGCGTCCCGCACAAATCCAATCAAACATGAACGAGCTGACAGGGTTTACCTCTCCCTCAGAACTAAATTTACTTTAGGGCTTTACTTAGCTCCTCTTTAGATGTGTGGTGGTGGTGGTATATTTTCAAAATATAATATACATAATAAGCTATAACAATATAATTGTTATTTTTTCTTATAATATAAATTTTAAATATGTAAATTTCCTTGTTATATTTACATACATTTAAATAGGTAATTATAATAATTATGAATAAAGTTTTATGTTGTTTTTTGCATATTGAGTTTCCTTTTTTTCCTGTAATTTTCTTGTAATTTAATGCTAGTTTCTTGTCAACGTTTGGGTCGTTTCATTTTCATTTCATCGCCTCTCCCCCATGTTTTTGAAAGTAATCAAGGGAATTTGCTGGGGTAAAGGGCGAAATTAGTAAATTGGAAAAAAAAAAATTGAACAAACAGCCATATTTTAGAGCTCTGATATCATTTTCCTCCCTTTTATTTGGCCATTGATTTCCATTCATTCCACTATAATATGAAAATTAACTTAGAGAGACTTCAAACTTTCTTCACACCAGTATTCCATCACTGGAATAAAGTCATCCACATTAGTTTTCCTAAAAGCAGCAGCAGTTATTACCTACAATAAGAGAGACATGGACTCAACCATCCATTACCACACTTGCTTCATAATTTTTTGGTTTTTTTTTTTTTTTTTTGGTTTTGTATTTTTCCAGCTGGTCCTCATTTCAGTCAACCCTGGGCAATTTTTCATAGTGCACCTTTAACTCAATAAAACTGTCCTGTTACTTGCCTCTACCTGCTTGGTCATCATACCCACATTATTAATCACTGCTTGTCAAAAATCTCATTGGGTAAATATTGTGTGAAAGCAGCGACAGTCATCCCTACGGTATCTTCACAATATCGCATCAGGTCAAAAATATCATGATTTTTGATTTTGTCCATATTGCCCAGCCCTAACCCTCATTAAAAGTTTCCTGCAACATTTTGCTTTTTTTGTTCCAATCTGCACTAACCAACAGGGGCAAGGCCTGATTGTAGTGCTTGTTATTCGAATTATATTACCCATACAGATCCCTCCTCTATCCAATCTGTGTGCACAAATTAATCCACCCACACACACACGCACACACACACGCACACACACACACACACACACACACACACACACACACACACACACACAGAAAATGCAGGCAGTACCCTCTGTGCTTGAGGCTTTGTAGTAATGTATATAGTGGATATATCTTTATATATAACCACTTAGAGCAATGATAGCTGCGTAGGATGATGGTCCAACCCGGAAGACAAGGAGAAATATGAAGAAATCTTGAATGCTTCTGTGGTTTGCTGTCATTGAGGAACACTCAGGCTGCCCTCAGATTGCACGCCTTTGTGCTCTATTCTCAAGTGCTGCTCACATCGTATTGTTTGGGATGACTGTTCATGTATGCCGAGATGTACTCTGCATAAACTGTCGGTGATGTGCAGAGGAACAGTGATCAAAGACGTCACGTCCGTTTTTGTTTTCAGCTCATTTCAGTTACAGTCTATGCCTTTGGGTTAGGACTGAATCAAGGCATGACCAGAAATGCCAGTCAACTTTGTGTCTTATTGGCTTCCATGCTGGCGCTGCTCAGCCACAGCACTATAATTATCACAGGTGAATGACACAAAATTCACTCAGGTTGCTATCTGAATATGAGATATGAGACTCCAAAAAAAATCACAACTTGGAACTTCGCGGCTTTAGTGTAGCTGCAGGCCAAGATGCAGTAGTGCTGTCAGGCATGTTGTCATACTTCTGCTTTGCATCTGATTGGTTTTATTGCCACCAAACCAAGCAGTACCAGCTGAGGTTTAAGCTTTGAATCCTCAAACATGCAGGAGCTCTGCTGTTTCTTTGATATGTGTTACAAGTCTTTTGGGTGGGTCCACTCAACCAATGTGATCAACAATGTGATCAACACTCGAGTGTATCCATTGTGTGTGTGTGTGTTAGGGATCGACCAATATTGATTTTTCAGGGCCAATATCCATTAGTAATCCAGGACTTTTTGCACATCGGCCATCATGTTAATTCAAGTGATACTGTTTATTGAAAAATTTGGAATCTTGGCCCCAGTAATCAGCCAGGACTGATATACTGGTGGATCCTGAGCATGTGTGTGTGTGTGTGTGTGTGTGTCCTTTCCTGGTCTCACAGTACACACCATTCAAGAAAAGTGAATCAGTGATAATTGCGTGTCATGGCCACTGAGATGGCCACTGAAGTGTGAAACACACTCACACTGACCTCGTGGGGGGAGGAGGGGTCGGGGTGGTCGGGACATGACCTGGTCCGTCCCTCAAACCCACTGAATTATGGAACAGGGTCAGTGTAGATGGCTCAGCGCTGGCCCTCTCCATCCTGTCATAGATCATGTCTGTCCACAGCACAGTGGCCATGGCTCTGTCACTTTCGACCAGGAACAATAAGCTTCTGTTACCCCCAGACATTACTGCTTTGGTGTACTCCCATAAAAGCCGGGCTCATTCGTGAGCAAATCGGGAAGGTATGGTGCATGGGCAAATTCTTCAGATAAGCAAAAGTAGGCACCAAGTTGTTGACGACAGACCACCGGATTGTTCCAGGGTTTCTGGTTGCATCACCTGGCTAGAAGAAATGGGAAACTGCACAACCTGAAAGCCGAGGCTGACTACTTGGCTTAGCATCTATGGTTTTAGTGTGTTAACATGGTGTGAAACAAGTCTGAGGCTGCAATTTGCTAGCATTAAAAAACCTGGTAACCCGGTATCTTTGCATACATACTGATTACAATCCAATGAATGCAACCTGCACCATCTAACCATTTAATAAGAAGATGGCAGAGAAACAGAAAACACCATTTCCCATGATCCTCTTTCCCATATCTCTGTTTACCATATTTAATGCACGACATGAATGCCGCCAAATGCCCTAATTGTTTCTGCCATATAGGAAAAAATAAATCAATCAATAAAGGAGGTGTGTGTGCACTAGATACTCCAGCCACCTCAGTGGTCTCCTCAGCTTTTTCTCAACACTGATGTTGTCCCTGTGTTCTGAGCTGTGCTAGCAGTTGGGGTTAAATGTCTTTCTCAAGGGCACTTCAGTGGTGCTTGTTGAGGGAGGAGAGCGCTGGCCTGGGGATTGAGACCAACAGCCGTCACCTCTCAGATCAAACTACCCTCCTGCAGAGAATGAATGTGAACTGTGAATCAGTCATGGGATAATCAGTCAGTACTTAATGACAGAGCAGATGCCAATGACATGCTCACAACCATCACAATGTGCCGTTCAACACTGCAGCCGTATAATTACTCGACTGCTTTTTCAGCTGAATTCCATGTATAATGCATGGATGTTAAATTACAGTAATACACTGTTTTACCAACATTGTATTAAGAAGAAATGCTTTACCTTTTTTGTTTTTTTCCCCCGTCTCACTTGAAAAATATTTTGGCAAATTAAAATCCAGTGCCAGTGAACTCAGCACTTGTCCCTTACACATAAACCTAACACATTGTGCCATATTGTTGTTCATTTTAGCAGTGTTAGTGTAACTTTGCTTCACTCACTATCCCAGGTTTGTTTGTGTTAGCATTTTGGCCAATCATTTCTTGTTTTTTGTTTTTTTTTTGGTATTGGTGATGTCATGGCTGACATCACTGGGCTAAACCAGGCGAAGGGTTTAGCCCAGTTATGTCTTGGTCTGATTATTTTGGAGGGCCCGAGCGCAATTGCTGGTTTCACACCTGCCCAAAAACCCCTGCCTGATATCAAAACTGAATTGTCAACTGGTTACGCTTTGTTTCCATCTTCAGTCTGACATTTCCTCCACTCTAGCCAGTTTCCCTGGAGGAGGGGATTCAGTTTTCCCCAACCAACCACTCAAGTCCATCATATCATATCTGCCTGGATCTACTGTCATTTTAAGTCAAAAATTATATGTAGTCTGGGTTTTAAGAGTGGAGCAAAGTAAAAACTATGATGTTGGGCGATACTGAGCAATACTGTGACTGTGAAGTCTACATGAAATAAATTAGCTAATCAAGAGGGTGTATTTTCATCCATTTTCTTATGTTAACCAATATGCTATCTGGCTTTGAGTCTCTGGCACAGCTTGATTACGTCAACTTTTGTCCCGTCCGACAATGATGCTGACTGGCTGGTTTATCAACTGAGAAATCACAGTGGAATTGAGCAACACCAGACCTGTAGAATCGCTCAAAAGTTTTAAAGAGAATGTGTGATTCATGGACATGGACACTACGACGGAATATTAGGGCCATTGTATGGAAAAAAAATTGTGGAGCTGGGGGAGAGGGGTTAATATTTAGGAGGAAAAAAAAGCAAATTTACGAAAAAAAAACAACAACTAAAAAACATATCCTCTGAGATCAACATGGTAAATTTATGAGAAAAAACACAAATTTATGAGAAAAAAACCCCAGAAATTCTGAGATTGAAAGGCCACAAATTTATGAGAAAAAGCTTGAAAATTAGTGTGCTGTTTCCTTCTGAATATGACCAAGTCATGACAATGTCTCTTCAAAGTCCAGATGCTGATGATAATATCCAGCGAATAGCAAACCAGAACAAGGAGGTAAAGGCACCACAGTTTAATTCAGTTAGACTAAACAGGGCAGGTGGGAAAACGCCCTAACAGGTCTCAAAGTCCAGAGACCAGAGAAGAGCAGTGCTGATTGGAAACCCGTTTGGCTCTCGTGTCACATTGAAAAGTGCACAGTCCTACACAGTGTGACCTGACCGGCGATCCCTGACGTGGACTCATCATTCATAGGGGTGTGCAGCGCGTCGCCTCAGGCTCCCAGCGGGACACAGTGAAGGACATGAAGTCCCACAAACCGTCATTTGTCACTACACAGAAAAATAACAGTTGTGGCGTGTAGCGAGTGAGAACTCCAGAGCTCTATGATGTTCTCTTGACATACTGTAATTATGCTGCCTTGCTCTGAGCGGTGACAGAGCTGTAGCCTGTAATTAGGACATTAACATTTATTCTTGTGCACTTAATTCAATTAGACTAGCTTACTCACTGCTGCCTCTCTCGCTTGTCCTCTCTCCCTCTCTCTTTATTCTTATCCTCAGAATAATGGATCCCTGGGCTGGTGTCTCAACCACAAGCAATGTGCAAAGGTAGGAAACATATACTACAGTGTATGTACACGTCAGTTTTGATTTTACAGTGTTTTATGGTATAATGCTGGGTCCCCTATAGATATTCAACAGAATGTAAATATCAATAAGAGCTCAGTATGATTTCAATAAGCCATAAATTACATCTAAAAAAAGGGATAAGGTTGGGCTCGGTTACTACACAACCGTCTTGGGTTGGGTTCGGGCAGAAATATACAGCCTGATCCACACTCTAATGCCCACATGGTTAGTGTTATTATTAAGTATGTCAAGCCTGTTTTAGCAAATAGTCAACAGGACAAGAAAATTTAGAACCAGTCACAGAGCTGGTAGGCATATCTTGTCCAGAACTCCAGTGGGATACTAAAAAAAAAACTGTTATGTCAGTTCACTGAATATTTTGTTGAAATGTAATTTATGGCTTGTTGATGATGTACTGAACTCTTGGTAATATTATATATTGTCAGTTGAGATTCTGTTGAATATCTATAGGGGACTACCCAAAGAGAGTGTTACCTCATGTTAATATGATGCAAAATGAGAGAATCTGAATTAAATCTCTTCATTCAAGTGATCAGGTGGTACAAAGTCATAGGGGAATCATTTTGCCCCCAGCGCAATTAATCACAATGCATCCAAGTGTGTGCACGGTGTGTGTGTGTATGTGTTTGTGTTGGGAAGGCATGCCTGCAGGTACACATGTGCACCTTGCTGTCTTGACTGTATTTGTGTGCGCTTATTTGCTGCTGCCTTCTAGTGCAATAAATCACTCCACACACAAACAAATGACAGCATGTGCTCATGTGTGTGTGTGTGTGTGTGTGTGTGCATGTGTGCAGTTAATGTGTAAACCCAGTTGCAGTGTGAGTCACGCGTTGCAGTGGTTATTACCCGTTTCTCAGTCCCACCATTCATCACCAAACTCGCTGCTTTATTTTCTGACTCTCCATACATCACAGCAGCAAGTGGTTCCCAGCTAATGCATCAATGCTAGTGCAGGCGGTAATAGATGGAATACACGCTTGGCAAAGCCTCTCCCTATGATATTATGCTAATATAATAAAACTTCCCTTGGTAACTTTCATGACATTATACTGAGATAATTTGATTTTGCATCCAGTATGCAACTACTTAGCCTCACTATGGCATTTTTGGATATTTAGCAGCCCCCGTGAGTAATATTGTCTTCTCGCTGAGCAATGGAGATATTAACGTGGCTTAGCAGCCTCTCACTTTGGTAGCCACGCGATCTTAGTGATGGGTAATTGTGGTGACATGTTAGCGCATTACACTTTCCCCAAGCTGCATTATTAAGAGCTCCCAAAGCGATACATCCAGGCTCTTTCATGAACGATCACAGCGAGGAAATGGTTTTCTCGCTGGCGTGAATTAGTTCATGATACCAAGTGCTGCCTTGTCCTATTATGTGCTCTTTTTATTGGTCCCATACCACTCCTGTGCTGTGGTGTTGCAGATGAGATGCATACACCTGTACAAACACAGAAACACACACACAGACACACACACACTGACACACAAAGGTAAAACCCTTGGGACAGGAGTGTCACCTCAACATTTGAGCAGGACAGGGGATGCAGTGGCTTGCCTGAACATGTGTTTAGTATTTACATTATGCATTTTAACTGTTTACCTTGATTTCATATTTAAAAAAAAAAAAAAGCCTGAGGAAATTAATTTGACTTAATAGAAAATACCCCCAAGAACCCCTGGGGGTCCCTGGACCTCACTTTGAAAACAACTACACAAGACTTTCTGTATTTGCACTCAGCTGGTCAAAATCTGCAAATAAAAAATGCTATTTTCTTTCACTATTTCTTAAAGTGTTTAAGTAAATTGCATATAAAAAAAAAAAAAAAAAAAAAAAAAA
>OMLB01023977.1:0-13352 GCA_900302555.1 Myripristis jacobus
GCGCTGCATTGTTTTAAATTAAGATCCCATCTCAAGTCATAACCCCCCTCCCTATCCCTGAACATTTGTAGGATGCTCCTAGGAAGCAATTTATTTCTTACCTTGAACATAAATAGAGCTGTTCTATATTTGGTTAAGTCCAAGAACTTCATTATAGACGACTTTAAGAACAGTTCATTTGTATGATCATAAAAGCCAACCTTATGTACTATACGTATTGCTCTTTTTTGTATTATTGATAATGGCTGAAGGTTACTTCGATAGGTATTCCCCCACACCTCTACACAATAGGTCAGATATGGTAATATTAGAGTATTATACAGCATTAGCAATGATTTGTAATTTAGAACATCACTTGTTTTTCCCATGACACCAACACTCCTTGCCACTTTAGTCCGGACATACTTTATATGAGGTTTCCAACTGAATTTGTGGTCTATGATCACTCCCAAGAAGCCGTTCTCATATACTCTTTCTAGTTTTACGTTTTCAATCTTTAGCTCCACCACTGCTAAATATTAAAAAACAAACAAACAAACAAACAAACAAAAAAACACCTTCACAGAACACCAAACTCACAGCTTACCATGTACAACATGTTCACTTGATTGGCAATGTATCTCTGCAAAGTGCAGTGAAAACACACCCCAGCAATTAAACAGCACAGCAACATGACGCAAAAAGTGATATTTTAAGTCTGGAGCCTCTGGTCAAATTTATGAAAGTTTTTTGCCAGATTAGTTGTGTGTTTTTGTTTCAGTGTAGTTTTGTATTGGTGCGATTTGCATTTTTCTGGGAGGCATCCTCAAAAAGATTCAGTAATCTGCACATGCACAATACACACACTTTTGTCTAAATACCTATCCCCTGAATTAGGAGTAAATAGCTGTTGGGGCCATTTCCATTCTAACGTGTCTTCCTAGCTTGCAGAGCATTCAGATTGCCATTAAAACTGCACAGTGTTCTGAATGACATTATAAAACGCAGGACTCACATCAATGGCATTCAAAACAATGACGAACATGAAACACACACTTCAAAGACTAATGTGCACGATTGCCATTGATATTGCAGTCCAAATGTCTCTGCAGTGTTTGTGTATTTGTGTGTGTGTGTGTGTGTAAGATGTACTTTTAATGAATGCAAGTGTATGCATGCTTAAGCCTGTATATCTGTGTGTGTGTGTGTGTGTGTGTGTGTGTGTGTGTTAGATATGGGGCCAAATTCAAAAACCCCACACTGGGGTAGCCTGCTGTGTAAAATGCTAACTAGCAAGGCCTTGTTCACAGTATGGGGGGGACAGGCTAAAAAAAAAAAAAATAAAAAAAACACAATCTCACTCGTATGCACACACACACACAGATCAACACATACCAACATGCACACAAGCAGATACACACACACACCCCTTAGCCACCTATCAATTCCATCACTTGTATTTAAACTCGTTCTGACGTCAGTACATGTAATACCATTTGACTCCAAGATGAGACGACTGCAAAAATGAAACAGTTTCATTGGTTTCAAGGGCTGCGTCAAACCAGTTTCTCATGCAGATACTGTATGTCTTTCATATTAGGAGCATTTGAAACCAGTCTGGTCTCATAAAATTATGTAAAAGGAGCATGGTGTCTCTAAAATTGACACAATGTGCTCTCTGCATGAAAAGTGACAGAAATACGCTCTCCCAGCAGGAAGGGCTTCCATGAAGGAGGCATGACTAAAAACAGGCAATAGTTTGACATTGCAATAGCACAATGGCAAGTAAGGCTTTGGAGGTCTCAGTGGACACATAGGTCAATACATTTACACTGAGTTACAACTACCCAGGTGCAATTTCCAATTCATGACAAAAGGATTGTCCAGTGTGCGTGAAGTTTTCATTTTCAGTTGCATTTTTTTCTTATTTAACAATGACCTAAACCTTCCCATAAGTTTAACCTTAGCTAATATTTCATGTGACAAAGATCTTAAAATGGCATTTCTGATTTGTTTTGCTGTCATAATCCTTATGGTGGGGGAATATAATCTTTACATTATTTGTGTCCACAACGTTTCATATGTTGAGTTAATTGCATGAAATTTGGTGAAACTTAAGAAGCGATTTAAAAAAAAAAAAAAAGATGCTGACTTTGCCAGCTTGAGAGCCTCAGACAGGGAATTCCACAACCAAGAACAGAAACAGGGAGCTAAACCATTAAGAGCCTTTAATGTTATCAATAAAATTTTAAAATGAATTCTAAAACTGACAAGCAACACATGAAGAGACGCACGGATAAGGGGAATATAGAGTGGTATTTTAGAATAAAAATTCTGAATACATTTTTTGAGCCATGCTGCTGTATTTTGCACAAGCTGGATATAGGAGATAGTTTTACGACTTAACCATGAACACAGAAAGTTGAGGTAATCGAGGCTGGATGAAATAAATGTAAGCATGGCCTTCTTATCATTTGTAGGAAATAAGACTGGACAACCCTTGACACTTGACTATCAGAAGCGAGATCTGACTCAAAATGAAGTCTGGCTCAAAATGAATGCCAAAATTTCTGGCTGCCAGCTTTACATTAGTGGAAAGGATTCCAAGATTGGCCTGAATATGAGCAGTTAAATTTGGAGGTCACATTAGATGACATCTCATTTACTGTAATTGAGTTTAAGCCAAGCAATACATGATAAAATTATAATAAAGTTGCCAGATTTACTGGTTTTCAGGGGGAAATAGAGCTGTGTGTCATCAGCATAACATTAAAAATTGATGTTGTGCTTATGAATGGTGTTCCAGAGGGAGCATATACTTTGAAAATAGGATAGGACCAAGGACAGGCCCTTGGGGAACACCACAGGTGATGAGGATGCATCACCATTGACAACAGAGTGAGTTCTGTCAGATATGAGCAGTACTACTCCAGGGCAGTGTCCCTGATGCCAGCTCAGTCCTCCAGTCTCTGAATTAGAATTGCATGGTTGACCGTACGAAGGCAGAGGTTCAGGAGGACCAAAATAGAACAGTCCCCATCATCAGTGGCAGAAAGCAGGTCGTTTGAGACCTTGCTGAAAGCTGTCTTAGTGCCATGAAGTAAATGGAGGCCTGACTGGAATTTTATATATATATAAATAAATATAAATATAAAATATCCGTTGAGAAGAAGGATAAGAGGTCCTGACCAGAAAGTTACTTGTTGAAGGACATAAGCATTATTCTGGTTATGAAAGAAAGATATAAAGTTTTCAGAATTTGAACTGTAACAATGAAAAGTGATGTCAGGGTAACAGCATATAACAGATATGTGAAATAGCAGCAGAACAGACTGATAGTGAGATTAAAATGAAAATTAACAGTGCCAGTGAAAGTGAATATTTGATGACTTACTGACAGAAGTAACTATGTTACAAAGTTATTCTTGATTAAAAGTAACTTGTACTTTTGCATTGCCCACTTCATATAGCTGTTGTAGCTACAGTACATTTCATATGCTATCAAGTGTGTTGCCCAATACTGTTTTAAAATGCAACAACATGACTGCTGCTCTCATGTTAAAACAGGTTGCCGATATTATTTACATCAAGTAGACTTAGATTTTAGCATGTTGTTTCCACAAAATATATTTTGAGAAAAAAATGTTTGAGTTGTCTTTTTTTTTTTTTTGACTATGACATGCATTGTAGCACAGACAGTAATTAGCTATCTTTATCCCTATACCTTTTATATTGTCTTATTTTCTTTTTCTGAACCAAAGTTACTTAAATGATTTGGGGGTACTCAAATGTTTTCTTTGTTCAAAGTCAGCATTAAGACTTTACAGCACAATTACAAGCAACAGTTTTTCATTGGTGCAAGACAAATCTTGTTGATCAATCGAGTTATATACTTGGTTGTGCCCAAGCAAAAAGTTTTGCACACATCAAAGGCTTTAGTAAATCTAGGCCTTTGACTAAAAATTAAGGAAGGCACCCAAAAATACTGTATGGACTAACTCATCTACAGAAATATATAGAAGTATGTAGAAACTGATGCAGGGATTAGCCCATTGTTTTCAAATGTTGCCAGCCTCACACACACGCAAACATACACACACACACACACACACACAAACCTTTCACTGTCGCTGTTAAATCAAGTCATGAACTTTTAATAAGGGGTGTCTTACTGCCTCTGACATTTTTTATAGCTGACAAGACTGTGAAGGTGTGTTTGTGTGAGACAGGGAATGAGAGCGAGAGAGAGAGAAAGTGGGTGTGTATGTGTTCGAGTGAAAATGTATGTGAGAGAGAGGAAGACTGAGAGTGACAGAAAGATGGAGAAAGAGGAAGGACAGTGTGCACCAGCAGACTGACAACCAAGGTTCAACTCACAAAAATCATACAGTGCTTCTGTTGTTGTACAGCAAACACACTTTCTTTACACACACACCACTCACGCTTTTATGTTTCTGTGAAAGCACCTTCACTTAGATGTTTAGCATCTGAGCTACTTGCTTAAAAGCTAAGTTGAAGCAAATGTGCCTGAATGTGTGTGTGTGTGTGTGTGTGTGTGTGTGTGTGTGTGTGTGTGTGTGTGTGTGTGTGTGTGCTTGTGTGTGTGTGTGCTTGTGTGTGCGTGCGTCTTTGTGCATCTGTGTGCATTCTGTTGCGCTAGTGTCTTTCCAACATCAGCATTTATGCCTGGGAAGAATGAACAAGGTGGCAACAAAACATTGTTTATAGCAGCATACTAATACATACAGCAAAATAAACTGAGGCCCAGATTATGACGACTTTCACAAAATGCATTTAAAGATATATTACTTATGCTTAATGGTTGGGAATAGTTGATGAAATGAGGACAATGGCTCATTAGAATACAGTGGGGTTGGCTGCTCTGTGTGTACAATGCTGATGGGAACAAAATGTACTCCCTCTGGTGTAGCTTCCCTGTTAGTGAAGCTCTGTCTTAATGTGTTTGTTGGCCAATCTGCAGACAGAGAGACACAAACATAATCAAGTCACAATTACTCCTGGTACTGCAGCTGAGTAGTTTTTTTGTGAATTCGCATTATATTTGTATTCACACTTTGTTTCAAGTCAGCAATATTACTTTAAGTGTATTTAGACTGACTAAAATGTGTTGTTTACAGAGTACAGGTAATGTAGGCTCTCCATGAGCATCAGAACTTTGAGTCACTGTAAAATGGACAGTTGTTGAGCTGTTTGCCTCGAACACTCTGTCAGCCAGAAAGCTTTTGTTTCACGCACCTTTTTCATTTTTTAATTGCTCAAATGTAGCCCAAGCTCAAATGTATAGAAGCCTATTGCCACCACTTAATATCTCATAGTTGATATATTTTTCTGACAGCCTTGACCTAACCAGAATTGTGAGATTTTTTCACAGTTTTAACATATCAAAAATCATACTTTTTCCTCACAATTGTGGCTTAATAATTGTGACTCCTCTCTGATGCAATGTAATATCTCACGATTGTGGAATTTCTTTCTCTGACATAATATATGAGAATTCTTACTTTTCTCTCATGATTGTGACTTCATTTCTCTCAATTGTGTCATGAAGTCTGCAGCTGTTTGTGCATGAAAGAGGTCACCTCCGTTTCATCTGTCTTGTTTCGTCTAGATGCTTGTTGGTGTGCCGCTTTCTCCCCAGTGTCCAGAGGCTTATCTTGATATTGTGTGATTCCCCGAGTCATGTTAAGATCTCTTTGCTTGTGAAGTCACAGTGGAAGCAGTTCTTTATTATATTATCCATCTAGGCACAGAAAAGGCTAGACCTGTAAGTGTCCACACCACAGACTGGCTGTGAGACCCCTTGCAAATGAATGTATATAGCATATAAATTACTGTGTAATTGTTTTTTTGTTTTGTTTTGTTTTGTTTTTTAAATGTGATTTTGAGCTAAGTTCCAATTGTGAAAGAAGGTCACAATTCTGAAACACCACGTTTTAAGTTGCAAATGTGAGAAAAAACAACTGAGAATTCTGAGATATTAAGTCACAGTTTTGAGGAAAAAAAATAGAACCGTGCTTCACTCTGCTGAAGATAATAAACCAACCTGAAACAGATCAACTACAATCAACAACACAAAGAAGTTGGATGAGTGGTTAATATGGGACAAATCACAGTACCATATTTTCTTTGAATCTGTGTTGAAAATAAGAGAGTAATAAGTAAGTAGTAAAATATGAGATAATAGTACAATATGAGATGAAGAGCTCACATGTTAAAGAAAGCATATGACAAATATGGAATAACTGATGAATAAAATCACCTGTCAAAATAATAAAATGTAATCATAAATGAGCCCAGAATGTAATGGAGCATGTCAGTTAATACCGGTTAATACTTTCCTAGATTGAGCAACAGATCTCATTATCCACTGATTACGACCACTTAGTGGTGTGACACAGTCACCTTAAAATGTAGCAACAGTACTTACCTGAGAAAATGAAATATGTAACAATCAAACTGTATTTTTATTCCATCAAAATGTGTCACACCTCATATTATCAGTGCAAGAATGTGATATCACTACACCATTCATCATCATTCATTCTTCAGTAAAAAACAACAACAACAACAACAACAACATTGGATTCATTAAATTTTTGAGGCTTTTAGTGAACATATTAATTACATCAGGACAGGTTATCTGACTAGTATCTGACTATAATTACATTTTAGGTTGCTACAAAGACTTTTGCATTGACAGCAGGGAATAGCATACTGTTATTCCAAATATTTTTCATTCTTGGTATGCTGACACTGCAGAGCTACCCGGAATAAAAAAGGGGAAAAAAAGAAAGAAAAGAGAGGATAGAAAAAGAAAGAA
Source organism: Myripristis jacobus (assembly GCA_900302555.1). NCBI lineage: Eukaryota > Metazoa > Chordata > Actinopteri > Holocentriformes > Holocentridae > Myripristis > Myripristis jacobus. The sequence continues at coordinate 6,821 of OMLB01023977.1, forward strand.
AAAAAAACAATTGTGCAAAACAGTTTGTTCCAAGTAAATGTAAATGTGAATATGAAGGCTGACAGCTATTTGATAATCATTCAAAAATGATTATATTACTCCTTGGGAGCACTGCTTCATTACCCTTCTTGTCATGCATTACTACTTATATACATTGCTTTTCTCTTGCTCCCCCAGGCCCTTCTAGCGTAGGGACCAATCATTTTCCTTACCTGTGTATGATCATTAAAAGCACAACTGTTTATGTCCAGTGTTCTTGTCTTCGTTCTGGATAAAATCAGAGTAGTGGGAATACATTCACCCAGAGAAAGTCAACCTGTCTATTATTTTGCACTTAGGCAAGTCCAGTGCTTGAAAGCTCTGACTCAGCTTGGAGGATGATGAGTAATTATTATGATATAAACAGATAGGGGGATAGGGGATGGAATATAATTTGTGGATAATTCCACAGACAGCACTACTACAAAGTAGTGTTCACTCAGCTTTCACATTGTAAACGCTGCCAGAAAATATCTTCAAGTGGTTAATTCTACTTGGAAACTCAAGGTTTGTAGATCAAACTCTCTCCCCCGCACCCCCTGAGTTTTCACATGCCAGACAAATATTTTTTTTGAAGTAAAGTGCAGACAAAGATATATTTATTGGCATAAAATGAACAAAAATATCACAACTCTCAAAATGCCATAGCAGCGGTTGACATTTCAGTGTTCGGTTTGCCACACAACATGAGTGGAAAAGCATGAGAATGATTACTACCTACACAAAACAATCACAGTGGCTTGATGACTTCAAGGTAGAATGTATAAACTGTTTGATGTCACTGACGAGTTCTTATTGCAATAACATCCAAATGCAATGTGTAGCATAGGCATTATATTCCTTTCAAACCTGAGCAAATTCAGCTTGATTTCTGTCAAAAACATGGGAGAGGGAAGTGATAAGCAAAGAAATGACACAAAAATTAGCAAGACACTACAAAGTTACAAGAAAGTTATGAGCAAATGAATAGAAATTACCAAAAAAAAAGAAAAAAGAAAAAGAAAATTAGCAAAATAAATAAATAATAAAGGAAAAGGAAAATAGCTAAACAAATTAGTAAAGAATTGCTAGAAAACTAAATTATTTTACAAGAAAATTAAAACAAAAAATGGTTGAAAAAACATTACCATAAAATTACCACAGAATTAATGAAAATATTAAAGGAAAAACAATGGTGAAATCAGCAATAAAATTATCCAAAAAATTAAACCCAGAAAATGAACAAGAAAAAGAAATAAAGTTAATTTTGTTCAAGGGGTTAAATAAAACCATCAAACACGCACATGTAAAACTACAGCAACTATCAAATCATACAAAAATGCAACAAACTGGTTGTATCAGTTAGAAATCCCCCTAAAGTAGTTCAGTTTTCCATTTTGCCCCTTCCTTTGGTTGTACCTGCACATCACTAGGCTGGTCAAGTATTTCTTCAAACAGGAGAGTTAAACGGGTGAACTTCACTGGTTGTAGCGGGGAATGTGTTTTAGCATCAAGAATAAATGAATAAATTAGGTAAAATATGAATTTAAGGTAGATTTTTACTTGGGCTATGGTTGAGTAGCCTTGAAATGACATAGGTTTTGTAGATTTGTGGATATGAAAAATAGGTCATACAATTCTCCAGTCAGTATTGTAGTTATAATATAGGAAACGCCTGCTTGCTATAAGGTACAAACAACAAGGGGACAAATAAAAAACGTTCCTAAAGTCAAGTGTACAAAAGCTGTACCATAGAGGGTACTGCCCCAGTGACAAGCCGCTGGACCCCTAAAGATACAATTATGGACTTTATTTTTTGAGAATGTGCCACAGAGTCATTCTCAAGGTAAACCCTGCATCTGACAGTAAATCCACAGTGCCGACCAGTGCTGCTGACATGGCCTTGAGCAAGGCACTGACCCACAGCCATCTCCAGAGCTTCTGATCTGTCGCTGTGCTGTGCACTGGTGCTGGAACAGGGGGAGGAGCTCAATGTATACATACACACACACACACACACACACACACTAGATTAATTTAAAAGCTTGATGTTTAAGTCTGTTTGTGCCTTTATGGTAAGCAAAACATTCTAAGAGCAATTACACACCTGATCAGTAAAGTTACATCTTATCTTATGTACACTTTAATCCAGTCATTCTGTGTTTCTGTTGTATATTCCTTGTTGTGTCTGTTGAATGTTCTGGACTAGCTCCAACAGATAATACTAATTCTACAATTCACTTCTAAATATTGTATGCTTATTTTTATACTCAACTGTTTAATTAAATGATTTGCAATTGATTGCAGTTGGGATATAATAACCTTAGGCTATATTTAACTCTTGAGGCTATTGCGGTTAGGACCATCCATGATGTGTGGTGATGACAGTGTTTTGTTGAAATGCAACACTGACTCCCCAACGGCATTTCGTAATGACCCCAGACTACAGCCTACATAACAAGATACATCTCTAACCACCTCACCTGGCTGACAGGTGAGATCTGTAAAACAGACTGAAGTCCTTAGAGAATGTGAGCCTTACTCTCCGCTTCCCACATCACTGAAGCCACCTCTGCAGAGACTCTCTTTTTTCATTTTGGTCTTTGACTAACCAAAAGTACTTCATCATTGGTCAGTAAATGAGGAAATCTCACCCCCTTCCACCTGAAACAATAATTACAACTGAGGGTGTAACATATGTTTAACTGATACCCAACTCGCTAAGTAATGTGTAATGAAATAGTGATGGGAGGCACTGCAAACGCTTTTGTGAGTCAAACTGGGATTCACTACTGTGGTGTCAACAAAACACTCCACTTGCAAGTCACTGATTTGTAATGTTTTGCACACCAGTGTAAACTACAAAGGTTGTGCCATGATCTTGAAGATTTTAAAACTTGGAGGCAAAGTAAAATTAACAGAGAATTTTATTCAGACTTTACAAGTTTGGCAGGGCATGGGTTACATTTAGAAAGGGGTTGAGATGTGAAGACAATTTAAACTGATAATCCAGACATTTGGCAATTGCACATTAATAACACTTTCAAAGAACAACTCAAACAATGCAAATGTTGCTTTTTAGGTTACTAACTTATCTCAAACAGGCAGGAATGCCCACAGTTCACTAGAATCAGAATAGGCCCCTGTTTTAGGTGTGGTTTCAAAAAGGACCGCTTTCTCCACGCCCACTACACATTCACTGCACTCCCATGTCCCCACCCACCCCACTTGCGCACACTCTCACTCTCCACACAGTCATTTGGATGCCTCTAGTATGGAGTGATTGTGTGTGTCTGTGTGCATGCGTGCATTAGGAACACTGTCCCATACTGAAAGCTGTCAGGTTTATCCACATATTTTGCAATATTTTTTAAATAGAACTGTTAATTCCAGGTCATATTATTCCTCAGTATATCAACTGCTATTGTAAATGGCATGTGCATATGAAGGACACATTATTTATTGATGTATTTATTCATATTCATATTTAAAAAAAAAACGAAATCTAATATTTTAAAAAACTACTAACACGTTAAAAAATATGTTCTCAGTTCGTATTTCATTTGTTTTTTGAATAGCTTGTCAGGAGGAATTACACAGAAATATATTACATATATCTATGCCAGATTCTTTATATTATTTTTGCAAATGCGTTTTTCTTTCATATTGCGTGTTATAGCAATACATGTCTGCATATGTCCTTACACGACTCTATAGTCTCTATAGTCTACATGTGATCATTATAGCCTTTTTTTTTTGCAAATGTCTAATCATTAAGAAGGTACGTTCTCATCTGCTTCAAGCGCTCCACCCCTCCATCACCTGTCACCAGCAACACGAGCAGCCATCCGTCAGGTCACGCGCGGTTCAAAGCCCCCATCGCGCGCGTGCGCGCGCGCGCACGCACACCGGTAGAGGCGTCAGGATTGGACGCAGCAGGGGATCCCCCGCGTTCCGTTTCTGCCTCGCTTGGCGCATCATCATCCTTTACCGGGAGGAGATGAGCTCGTGCCGGCTCAAACTAGCAGAGGGCAACAACAACGGAGGACAGTAACCTCCCTCGTTTTACCGGAGCACTCTCTCTCCCTCCTTCTCCCTCTCCATCTCTCTCTCGGTCTTATCCTCTTTTCCCGTTTGCCTCAGCCGCACTAGTATTGTAACCGTAGCAGCCGCTGGCCGGGACAGCGCAAAGAAAGCACGGAGAGCAGAGGGGAAAAGGTGTTTCACGAGACTGTTTCATAAAGATACCGGACGCTTTGGAGAAAAAAAAAACGTTATGCGTAAAGCAACTCCTTATTAGCTTTGCTTTTGTTTTGTTATTTTCTCTTGCCTGGAGAACTGTCAGATTTAAAGCTGTTTTTTTCACAGCGCAGAGTGTTCGTTCCACACGTGTGTGTGTTGCTCCGGCTGTTCGCGCGACGTGCTGCCGGCGCGGACAACACTCCAGCATCGAGCCCCTCCACGCGCGCTCGTAACTGATACTTTTGAAAAACAGGCACGTTAGTAAATTAAAATCTGCAACGGGGAAAAGGCGACAAACTTTTTTTCCCATCTAATTCACTAAGCTCACCAGGAGCAACGCGTTTGGAGACAGCTGAGAAGTGAGGGAACGGACTGTGTTGCAAATACTGGTGTTTTGACTTGGATTTTTACACTTTGTTATCGTTGTTTTCCCCGTTCAGAGAAAATCCGGCAAGTTAAAGAGCTGTTTTCGAGAAAGTTTTGAGGGGAAAACACCCATCGGCGGTGAGGGACAACGGTGGGAACATCAGTGTCCATAAACCAGGAAAGGAGGATCACCTCACCGGGACAAACAGGTAGGACAGCCGTTACAAAACAAGGCCTGACAAAAACTTAAACAAAAGAACACAACTTTTCACCCATGTAAAGAAAATCAGTAAAAGTTAAGGTTAAGATACCGCTACATCTTGTTTTGCGTCTTTATGACAAACTGGCAGCCCAGTGTTAAGTTTGTGTTGTGTTGGGGTTCACGTCTATACTGTCGAAACCCCGACAGATGCCGTTCCTGCCAAGCCAAGCAGAGCTCCATTCAAAAACCTGCACTTTAGTGCTGCATTGGTATCGGCATGTCGATACGCACCTCACAAGACGTTAAGTTAAGACAACAAAACAAGTATTGCGAGCCGCTTTTGAATACGGCATGAATATTATCCACCAACGAGCACCTATTTTAATACAATTTCAACTTTCAGAATTGGTTCGGTGATTCACACAGCCATCCTTATGGGCGGTAGCCAGATGTGTGAACCTATTGTAAAAGTTGGTATTTCATTGACATAAATTCTTGTTGGCGAATTATATGCATGCCGATTTCAACCGCTTCTCCCACCGATACCAAAATGATCCAGCTCATATTTTGCAAAGTATGTAACGTATGCCGGTAAGCAATGCAATAGTAATTTCCCGGACTCATGAATACCGTTCGGCGTGGAATTCTTTCCGTAGCAGAAAAATGGTTCATCCTCTGCGAAGGTAATCATCTCCTCCGCACGTTATCTACTTTTGTTGGTACTCAGTAATGTCGAAATGACTACTCAGAAAAGCATAATATAACAATCTTACTGAAATTATCTGTCAATAATCTATTCAGTTATTACTTACTTGGAGGAAGGATACTTTTTAAAGATTTAGCTGATATTAAATTAAAAGCACACCAAAGCTCAGTTTGAGTTCTGTGGCTTAAATAAGAGGGCTTGGATATTGATTTATATGAGGAAAAAATGTATTGAACCCATAAATTTAATTTAATCATAAACTTTCCTTTTTAAAGTGTGTGTGTGTGTGTGTGTGTGTGTGTGTGTGTGTGTGTAGAGTTTCACAGTCATTTTCATACTCAGAACTGCAAAATAGACCCACATTATTACACCCATATTTGATTAGATGCAATTACAGGCAGCCATACAGGAAGACTGTAGTTGTTTTCAATTTAATACTGAATTTTATGTAGAAATGGTGAGATAATAGTGGCAAGAATGGTCACAATAGTCTTTCTATTAGTATATGGCAGAATTTCCCATGAGTAAAACTGTTTCAAAATTTAATTGTTCTTCATTTTGCTTGAGACCGCTGGAACCCCCCAATAAGTGTCCCTGAGTGCCCTCAGACCGTAGTTTGAAAACCACCGGTGTACAAAATGATTATTATAATCTCAACAAGTTAACCCTAGTGTTAGTGTAATTCTCAAATAAGACTCCACTTTTTGAATGACTGGTGTCGTTAATTTCTAATTTTCACATTCCTGTGAAGTATCCTCATGTTTGAACTACAGTGCTCCGGTCCTTAAAGTAAACTGTGTAGGAGTAAACATTGTTGGAGTCTTGTCTTGTCATGCATTGAGGGGGAAGGTAAAGGTAATTTCAGACTGCTTTGGAAAATTGCAAACTCGGACATTTACTCTGTAGTGAAGGATAAACCCGCACAGTATTTCGTGCGGGTTTCTCTCTCTCTCTCTCTCTCTCTCTCTCTCTCTCTCTCTCTCTCCCTCTTCTCTCTT
>OMLB01023980.1:4333-14755 GCA_900302555.1 Myripristis jacobus
AAAAAAAAAAAAAAAAAAAAAAAAAAAATGGAGACAGTGAGTGAACAATGCATACGAAAGGTTACAAAACTTAAAAAGGGAACAAATAAAAGGCAAAAGAGGAAACTCGTATTCACAAACCACATTAACAAACAAAACTGCTTTTAAAACTTGCAATCACAGGGGAAAGAAGCTTTAAAAAAAAAAAAAAAAAAAAGGCATTGTTGCTCTGAGTCATATTTTTTAGACTTACAGCAGGGTACTCGGACTTCACAGGCAGTGCGTTCACATAGTTATAACTCTGCTGCTTCTGGATGGGACATTTGATTCCAGACTTGCAGCCGTCCTCAATAGGGATGGGGAACGGGATGGGGACTCCAGCGATCACCCCGTGAACCACTGCTTTGCTCGTTTGACTTACCACATCTGTGAAAACAAACGCACAAGGTGAGAGGGAAGCTTGAACTCTGCTTCCTGGAAATAAAATAATTAGGACAAGACAGAGTCAGAGCCAAAGCCCACTCACCACTGCTGAATGTCACATTGACACTGTAGGACTGGCCCTTCTGCAGTTGGCACGGCTGACGAGGACAGGGCTTAATGTCCACCATAGACACTTTGCCGACAGATGATCCTGGAGACAAAAACGACAAATTACAGCATGGAGACTTGTTGTGTGATAAAACCTCCCACTTCATCACTCTGATCTGCTGTCCAAAGGCTTGTTTTACAAAATCTAGTTCAACCATTTGTCTTAAAAAACTGACAGTGCTGTTTTAAATCTAATCTTGCCATGCTCACCTTATAATCATGACAATCCAACAACACCTGATTGCATTACATGCACCTCCATCTAAAGTCTTAGTTCACTATTTTTCTGTCTAGGCTTTTGTTCCTTCATATTTGATCCTCCAAGCTTATGCTTATTTTAAAAAGGGCTATTTAGGAGGTCAAGACACATAAGTACACGACCCCAGCTTACTCCTGTCGGCTTCATTTTGATGCGTTTTAAAACTGTAGACCAACATGACTCACCACAGTCGATATATTTCACTGGCTCCGCACAGGCGAGCGCCACCAGGGACAAGAAAACGATGAAACCAGTTCGCAGATACATGTTTCTGTCCGGGACCTGAAATATAATTAAAAAAACATTACTATGATTAAACCACACGTGGAAACCAAACTTCAGACGGCGGCTGTCCCGTAACAGTCGAGCCAGGAGCGGCTAATCATATGACTTGCTTGTTTGCCAAAAGCCCCGAGTGAAGACGGGGTTACCAAGTCGGACAAAACGAAGAGACATTCAGCGCCCAAAGACACACCAAGCGCTCCTCCTGCTGCTGAGTAAAACCCCGCCGTGTCTTTTAAAAACAAATTAAAACAACAAGTCCATAAACTTTCCGCGCACATACCTGCACAATGGCTTCCGTCTCAAGTGCAGCTGATTGGAGTTCAGCCCTTCTTATTTCCCTGAATCACGCGACCGCGCTGACGCCGCTACGTCATGGGTGCGTTCGATTGGTACCCCGTGACTGAACTGTCCGCACGCGAGCCGGAGCCGCGCGTTTCAGTGTGCCGCACGCCCCCGCCCCGAGCGTACCACGAAGCAAGCGCTCCTATCAGAGAACATAATGTACAAACAGAAGTATTAATTTTAAAAACAACTGAATACAAAAACAGACTCCATTACTATAAAATCATTAAAGAATAATCATACAACACATCAGTTATTCCTCTTTAAAGAACTCACGGTGGCAGTTTTATTACTTTTTTTTTTATCTGTGTTTATGACTTTGATAGTCTTTATGTATTCTTTAAATTCTCACAAAAACAATGAAATTGGGGGTAAGCTTTGTAATCCTGCATTTATGTTTATAAAAAATGTATCATCTTGAATCAATAAAAACTGAAATCCGTGTTAGATTTATCATGTAAGCAATGGCATTTTTACATTCACATTTTGACATTATGACTAGTTTTACCCAACATAAATTCTGTCATTTGAGTCCAAAAAGAAATTGAATATACACAATGGTAAAATAAATAAATTATACAATAATAAATCATCTAAAAATGTGGGAAAATATGAATTTGTCGGCTGTATATTACGTAAAATTTGGATGAATTTAATTTTAATTATACGGTCATAGCCACAGCATGTCCTTTAACCGCTCATTGGCTTGCGATACGACGAGTCAAATGGTCTGTCTCAACACGGTGGGCGTTTCCATGTGACAGGCAGACACTTCAGCCAATCAGCTTGTCGGACTTATTTGACGTCGCAGGCGTTTCATCAACGGGGGCGGAGCCACACTGGGACATTTGTTATGGAATATGTCGTTCGTCGGAGGAGCGATGATAGCTACGTCAAAGTCAAGAGTGTTGAGCCTCGCTAGGTAACACCGACTTATGTTTAAATTTAAGATCATAAAGGAGGCGTGTGTTTAAAATGATATCTTGTTTACAGCCGCTTTTGAGCGACAGGCTTTGGTGGACGTTACAGGTGTGTGTATGCTAGCTACGTTAACAGCATCAAGCTAGCGCTAACGTCCTGAGGTCAAAAACATAAACAAACAAAAAAAAAAAAAAAACAGCGTTATGCACATTTAACACACTTAACAAGCAAAACTGAATTTAAAAACAGGTTAAAGACACACCTCATAGCTCAGAACAGCAGTCCCTCTTCAAATTGGACATCCACTGCTACATGACATCCGATTATATGATCATTAACGAGGATATTTTGGCCATTTTGTTTTCTCAGTCACTGCATACACTGTTTTTAATGATACTATATTATATTGTTGAGCTGTATCAAATGTTTTACTGATTATATATTGATTATATCCCGATAGAGTGTGGGTGTTATGTCATTATTGTAATCACCGTCGTCGTAAGGGATATTGTTGATGATTCATGGTTTTTATGTTTTATTTTTAGCAGTCTTACACAGTTTGTTGTGCATTAGGATGTAATGTTTTGTGTTATGATGTGTTGTTTTACCTGTGTGGACCCCAAGAGGAGTAGTTGCTTCCTTGGTGATGACTAATGATTGATCCAACTAAATTATGTAGTAATAATAACAAGAATAATACTTTATTCATGTAGCACCTTTCATGCAGGGGGTGTAGCACAGAGTGCTTTACTTTCTTTGCTTGTCTTTCTTGTTCTAGAAAAATAAATAAACTTGTATGGTCAGTGTAACTGCACTGCCAGCAGAGATGCAGTGTTACCTGAGCTGGCTACCTTTAGTGACTTTCTTGTGATGTTGTTGGCCTGAGCTGGTTGCCCACCGATGTGTGACGTCAATGTTGTGTTGCAGGGCGTCTTCTCTCCTCAGTAACTTCCATGTGAGCCGGCAGGTGCAGTGGCATCCTCAGAGCCCGCAGTGTCTCTACACAGCTGGGGTGCAACGCTTCAGCAGTGCCTCAGCCCAGGAGCAGCCGGCAGCGTCAAGCCCCTCAGAGGAGAAGGTGCACCTCAGTGAATCGTGTGTCAAGGTCAGGAGAAACCCACGTTTGGGCTCAGAGTTGTTATAGCTGTGTAGTTTTCATTAGTTGTCATGTTCATTTTTGTTTTTAATTTTTGTTTTCAATTCAGTTTAGTTTCCAGGTGGATTTGCTCGTTTAAGTTAAGTTTTTATTGTTTAAAAATGTTGCATTTTTATTAGTTTCAGTATTAGTTTTAGTTGGGATTTTAATTATAAATGGGCGGGTGCTTGTCAGAGGCAAGATGTAAGAACTTCAGGAAAGGTATTACATTAAAAACACATCACTTTGTGAAGGCAGTTGACTCCCAGCCTCAGTAAACATCAGCACCAACACCTTCTCATGCTTGTTGTGTTGATAAATTGGGCCAAATTGATGAAAAATAATGACATTTTATGTATATTTTGATGTTATTCTAGTTAGTTTTCTAATGACACAGTATTGATTCAGTTAGTTTTCCAAATCAGTTTTCTTTTTTGTACGTGTGGTCCCAGTTGTTTCAGTTTGTTTGCTTGTCTGCATGGACTTCCCGTTCTCAAAGCTCAAAATAGAGAGGAAAGGCTGTTGTCCAGACCATTAACCCGAACCCTGCTGAAGCTGCTTCAGTGTCAGGATTTGTGGAGTCTGGAGTCTCTTTGCCCATCATAGAAAGATATATGAATGATCACTGTTTTAATTAATAGTAGGTCACCCTGATGGTCTATTAAAACAGTGATCTGCGAGACTGTGTTGGTTTGTATATAGATGATCCACCTTGCCACTGTTGGTGAATAATAAATAGTACTGTGTTGAAATCTCTGTGCTTTACACCTCATTAAACATGCCCACGTTTCTCTTTTTATCCAGAGATTAAAGGAAATAATGACAGCGGGCGAGTACCTGAGGATACATGTGGAAGGAGGAGGCTGCTCCGGCTTCCAGTACAAGTTTTCTGTTGATAGCAGCAGGAATGAAGATGACAGGTAAATGATGCCAGAAATTTAGTTTTCAAGTCATTGTTTTGAACTGGCCACATCTTGTTAATCCAATCAACTTCGCCCCCCTGCGCCCGCTCTGCCTCTCTCAGGTTGTTTGAGCGGGAGGGAGTCGGGATCATCGTGGATGAGGAAAGCCTTGAGTTTGTGAAAGGAGCCACGCTGGACTACAGCCAGGAGCTGATCCGATCCACCTTCCAAGTACTCAAGAATCCCCAAGCGGATCACGGCTGCTCCTGCGGCAGCTCCTTCTCCGTCAAATTATGAGACCCACCCCAGTCACAGCATATATGAATTATACTGGATTATCTCAGAATTCATTAATTTATTTTACCAGCGTTTCATTTTAATCACAAATTAATAATAACATCTTCTGACAATCCATAACACTGCTAGAATACTCGCTTGCTTGGAAACGTATTCTTTACTTATATATAAATTTTTTTGAATTGAATGAAAAGCAAAGATATTGATTCATCACTGTGTACGGATCCTTGCTATTTTGCAAAGAATAACATTGTCACCGATGCTTCTTGACAGTGGAGTTCAGAGTTTTCTGCACAGATTTGTAATGTCTTTACAGAACAGAGAGTACTTTGAAGTGGTTTATATGATCGAGCATTCAGTGCTTAGATTTATCTTTGTATGTAAAAATGTAAATAGACCATACCTATGAATATAAAGTGTCAAGCAATCTCACCTTGTTGTTTATTTCATCAAGGATAAAATTACTGTGCATTTCAGATATTTGCAGTCGGTTTGTAAATCATCCCCATTTTGTTATATTTGCAGAGCTGTTGATATACATGATATATTTTCTGATTACATCAGAATGAAGAAAGGACAGTCAGTGAGTGTTTCCATTCACTGATAGGTGATAAACTATTGACAGGATTCAGTTGTGCTCAAGGCGGGTTTGAGGACTGCTAGTTTCAAAGTGCTGCTTCACTAATCTATCAAGATTTGCTTTGTGGCCTTCACACTCATACATGGAGTAAGGCAAGAATACAAATCAACATGTCACTCAAAATTTGAAATGCAGGGTCAGTTGCCTTTTTTATTAAAGTTGAATTTAAGAAACATCTCACAAAAATATACAAAAAGAATATCTACAAATGATATTTACACTGGTATAATGTAAATCAAAATATGCAGCAACTTTTTCAGTAATCAGTCTTAATACATGGAGCAAAATGTTTTGCACTTTTCATATTTTCTCTTTGATAAAACATTCCATTTAAGCAATATATCTGATTACATAAAACATTAACTTACTCTTGAAAAAATAGTCACACCCTTCATATAAATGAAAACGCGACGACAATACACCATAGCAGCACACTGAAAAGTGACCAAAAGAGAAATGCAACAGTGCATTGAAACATCAATTTACAGCTGTTCCTTTGTTTTTCTGAGGAATTTGGTTAGACAGATTGTCTCTCGGTAAGCCATGCACACCCGTTAACCACAAACAAGTCCTCAAACAAGTATGCACACGTAACATCATGAGGGGGTTACTGCACAAGCTGAAAGACTGCTACACACATGGTCACATACTGCTGAGGGAGGTTTGAGGTTCAACCAGTCAACAACACAATCACATAAACAAACCATAAATAAACCGTCAGGGTAACACAGTGACCAGGTCAGGTGTACAGTGCATAGTATGCTTTGGCATGCTGACATCCAGAACATAACAGTGGATGTTACATTCAGGAGGAAGGCCACAGGAGTTAAAATTACCAGTAAAAAATAATCAAATTAACCAAATGAGTATGTGATCAAAAAGTAAAACAAATAGTGACAATACAAAAAGAATTAAACAAATCCAAACCCTCAAAAGTTAAACACTCGTAGATTAAGGCTAATTCAATATGCTACATTTTTTTTAAAAAATGGCATTGTCAGTAACACAAACTCATACCAGCTGGCAAAACTGCCAGTTGGAGCATTTACACAGATACGCTCATACTAAAAAAATAATGCATTTTGAAATGAACTGCGGGCGTTGGAGAGATGTTTGTATACTTTTTTTCCAGTGCTGATGTGACGTATTCAGAGGGATACTTTGCAACAGCAGGGCCACACGCTCTGCACCTGTAGTGTTCACAATCGGGGCTGATGTTGAGATGAGAATGAGCCTTGCACATATGCATGCACCTAGTTTTGAGGCAGTACGTCAGATCGCCTCTCTCCTCAACTACTAGCTGCCAGGTCCGCCTTCCCTTTCCTTGACATGCATTCTTCAGCACCTTCCTTTCTCTGGATAGCCATGCTGGGGAAAAGCCCGTGCAGCCCCTCGCACTCATGGAGGTGGGATTGCCAAGGGCTGCTGTTCAGTGAGGCGCATGGACACACCTCCAGACAAAGAGGCTGCGAAGGACAGAGAGGAAAGGACACATTCTTTAACATTCAATCGTCACGTAATTTGTAAACTATCACTGGACTCTGGGGCCTCAGTCATACCTTCTGTCATCTCCACCGGCACTAATGACAAAGCGATCTCCATTCGTGAAGCGTACGTTAGTCAAGTGAGCTGAATGGCCTAGAAAGCGTTTGTGTTTGGCCTGGAATAAAATGACATTTGCATGGTCAAAGTGGCACTTTTTTAAACAACAGGCAACAGATGCAAGACAGTGTCCAATGGCATCATAATTAAGCAGTCAAAGTCATGTTTTTATCACAGGCACATTTACACTACATATATGTGACTTTAGAAATTACATTAATTCCAACTGAATCATTTCATCACATGTAAATTTAGAATATCAGCAATGCTAGCATCTCATCAACAGAAAAGGATGCTGAACAACGGGCTTGAGTACTATAGACTATCCTATCAAGACATTAATGACATACACTAAGAGACTTTTGGCTGTGTCGTAAATTACATCTTCAAATTTATATATGTGTGTGTGTGTGTGTAGTGTGAACTATTTAAAAAGTATTGTGTCGTGTCAAGAAGCCACATAATCTACATGACAAGTAGTGTCAAAAAACAATACAAACAATACAAACTCGGCTTAGCATATAGAAAAATTCCACATTTACAGTTAGCCCATCGTTTATGAAGTATTTCCATTAGACGGTTGATTTCGGAATGTCACAAACATGAATGTGGGATAAATCAAAGTATATCAACAGAGCAGCAAATATAACAACAGTGATAATAACACAGGTATTATATAGTTATACTTACAAACTTCTCTGGACACGGAAAGTCAAACAGCTTTACCATCCCGAAGTCATCGCCTGTGACGATGTTGAGGCCCGAGTGGGACACACAGGCACAGGTGACATCTGCTTTGTCAGTGTTACGGGACCAGATCCCTATGACCTCGTCCCCAAGGACACTGGACCGGGAAAGAGAGAAACACACGTCAATCGACAGTCGACCACGTCCTCAACCGACACCCTGGTGCAGCACCCTCACCTTGTCCACGTGGCCCAGGTAATCCTGTCAATGTGGGACTGCTCTGTGACCTGCTTTCCAGATGGCACCTCGTACACCAGCCGCTTATAAGCACCTGTGGATATCTGTTTCAAGGAATTCGACATCGCGAGTCACGCTGGTTACATTGCTTGAGGCAGTATCTGACAAATTATCTTTTTTTATTAGTGGGTTGATGTGTCTTTACAGAGTTTGTACCTGGACGTAATTGCTGTCTGCAGAGAAGTCCATCTGCATAACAAAGCTGGGGATGTCCCGACAGCAGTTAATACGGTTAAGCTGCGGCCCGAGTGTCAGATCGTAGAAATCAACCGCATTCTCTGTAGAGCCCACAGCCAAGTAACGAGAATCTGGACTGAACCTGTAACGAAGAATTAGAAAGACTTGTATTTTCTCAGATTTACATATGCAGTTTGTGGAGTGTAGCACTTTATGATGAATACCTAATATCCTGGATAGGGGAGCGCCGGTCTCTTTTTTTGCCCCAGATTTTGAGAGAGGCGACCAAGAGGATGATGAACTCTCCATTCTTCATGCCGATGGCGACCATGTCTCCCTCAGGACTGTAGCTGACGGTCCGCGCTGGGTGGCCCAGGTTCACTTTATTCAGCATCTTCTGTTTCCCCACAAGGCAAGCCAAGGGCATACATAATTGTTATAAACACAATGACAAGTTGATTTATTGTTAATGTCTTGATGAAATGGAGGCAAAATGGAAGTGCTGGAATGAAATCAAGATTGTTTTAATGCTTAATGAATGCGCAGCCGATGTTGGATGTGATGATACTGACCTTCTCTGGGATGTCCCACAGACGTACGGTGCCGTCCTCTGCAGCAGACAGGAACACATCTCTTGAGGGATGGGTGCCTATGCCCCAGATAGGTCCGTCCATGTGTCCGTTCACCAGAATGTTGCATGCTGCATTTTTCTCCCCTACTTCAATAATCTCTGCATTCCTGGTCCCCACAAGGATTTTACCCTAACACAGACCCAAATAGAAATATGTGAGATTTCCAACAATTTACTTCACTCAGCTACAAACAACATATTATTTACAGCAGCAGTAAATGCACAGCTATGTAATCTACCTTTCCTCTGCATACAGAGCGAACACAGTCAATAATCTGTCCAGTTTCTAATCGAAAAGCCCTGCACCGCTTCAGCTCCTGGTCCCAGAGCTTCAGTGCTCCACCCTCCTTAGATCTACAGAGGAAAACACATCATGCAATTCATAGATTTTAGTCGATCATATCTTAAATGCCTACAGTGATTCACAGTTGTGCAATTTAGTTTAGCAACGTAAGAGAGCAGCACTCACGGTCTCTCTTTGCCTCCGGTGACGATGAGGCCGTCTCTCAGTGTGGTGTACATGGTGAACACAGGGCCCGTATGAGCCTTGGCCACTATTCTTACTAGAATGTGTTCCTTCCACACACACACATCCCCACTAATGGTACCTGTAAATGTCAAGTTATTCTGAAAAGAAAACAAACCTGCACTAATCTAGTGACCTAAAAGAGCAGAGCAAGCATTGCAAAAACAACTCACAGTTCATTTAAGCAAAGTGTATAATGATATGTTACCTAAGGTGGAAAATATAGCTTCAAATATTATCAGGTATCACATTGTGAGAGAAAATGGAGGAAGGATCGATCCAATATTTGAGAGATGTTTAAAATAAGGGCCCTGGGCTTACAAAAACCAACAGGTCCATTTCATACACAACTTGGACAACCATATTGTATATTACATTGTATTATATATCAGAATTTTAATGAGGAGAAAGTCACTTACAGCTCCAAATGCCACAGAGAGCATGGTCTGCATCCGGGCATCCTCAATGGAACTCAACACGCCTTTTTTGCTGAGCAAAGCCCGACCAGCCAACGTCCAGAAACGAACGTGTTTGATACCGACAGACACAAAGTGCGTGTCTGAGTCAGGACGAAACTCAGCCACAAAGATCCTCTGAGTGTGACCCATCCGGCTGGCCACTTTGGCACCTTGGAAACAGAAAATACGAGAACATTGAGTTCTTTGCAGATCTGCAATGTTTCAGTTGCGGGACAATCAAACCTCAGACCTTTTAGGTGTTTTTTTAGATCTCAGAGCGTACCTTCCTGCCACTTCCAGATGGTGATTGTATGTTCAGTGTCCAGGCCCACAGACAGCAGGAGCTTCCCTGTGGCACTGAAGCTGACAGAGCAAACCCCGCTGGAGTGGAAACAACGCAGCACCGACAGCGTCTGCTTAGTCATGGCATCCCACACATGAATAGACGGAGATGTGGCTGAGAGAGAAAAAGCAAGAAAAGAACAAGAATAAATTCTCCACATCGAAGTAGCATGAAAATCTTTCTTTACTCTCTCCTTTTCTCTCTTGGGCTTATCCAAGTTTTGAGCTCGTGCCCAAATTTGAGAATTTTGATTTTAAAGTTTGTTTTCAAAGTCAAAATGAGTAGTTCATTTATTTCTATGGAGCATCTTAGAAAAAAAATATATTTGTATCAAAAGGATAAAGGTTATT
>OMLB01023996.1:4083-22335 GCA_900302555.1 Myripristis jacobus
TCTGTGCTGCCGCCCCCAAACTCAGCCCTATATGCACCCTGTCGTCCGCGTGCAAGCACAGTTGCTGGATCTCTCACTCCCCCTCTGTCTTGACTCCTGCTACGTGTGCCACCTGACCTCTCACCTTCTGTGTGTTCCCTGTGGCCCCGGGCTGCATGTTTCCCAACCCCCACTCTGCATCACAGCCGTATCGGGAGGAACATGCGAAGCTGTAAATCTGCCCATGAGCTCACCATGACCCATAAGTGAACAACAATTCAGCATCAAGTTCAGACGCCCTGCTGCTGAACCTTTTCAGTGATCGTGTGGATTTTCTTTGTTGTTTCACTGGTTTTGAGGCAGAACTCACTGAGGACTGAAAGATTAAACCAAAGTGTTGTTGCCGGCGTTGGCATGGTCGTCATAATTAATAGAGAAAGTAGGTAAAGTGGATCTCCTCGAGGATATCTTCAAATCATATCTTTGTACGTTGTGATAGAGTTTTCTTCTTTGACTACAGGAAATCATTACAATACAAAAGCAACACAGTGTCAGAGGAATAAGAACTCGGCTTGGCTCTGTGCTCAGTGTGTTACTTTGCAAAGATTAAACCGGTTGAGCATGTAATTAGTTTCTGGTAAAAGTCTTAATACACATCTCCACTCTTGCCACCCAAGGTAAGTCATGCTTCGTCCTCCTACTGATGCCTGATGTTCACATCCTCGACGGGCTGTCCAAACGGCCCTCAGGTGTGATATAAATTTAGTATTGTGCACTGTTGTACACTACTGAAATGAAAGCAGTGACCATGAGCCAGAGTAGCATTTACCTCCACAACAGGTTGGACTGCAAACTCTATGTGCTTGAATTGCTTGTATTGCAGTATGCATGGGTGCATCCTAAATGTGTATGAATGACTGGCCCTGCCACCGTGCATGAAGGTTACACAACAGACTGTGGGGAAAAAATTTAAAAAATGAAACACCATAGCTGTTGCTGTG
The DNA here is from genome assembly GCA_900302555.1 of Myripristis jacobus. Lineage (NCBI taxonomy): Eukaryota > Metazoa > Chordata > Actinopteri > Holocentriformes > Holocentridae > Myripristis > Myripristis jacobus. The sequence goes on from OMLB01023996.1 coordinate 5,064, forward strand.
ATGTTCTTTTTTGTTTGAATCACGTTTCTCTGTCATTTCTGTAGATAAATGCAATTTGGAGTCGACCATACAACTGAAGTTCATCTGTGTCGGATTTTCTCGTATCTGTTAAATGAATTAGCATAAAAAAAAACATAAGCCTGTGTTCTGCAGCACTTCACGATATGCGTTTTATCCGTATTACTTTCATTTTCTTCCCCTCCTGCTGCTTTGATGTGTTTCCCATTCACCCAGAGGAGTTCTCTTCCTTTTTTCGCCGGCGTCGAGCCCAACTCGTCTCAAACCGAGCCAAACAAAAGCATGAAGCTTTGAAAATACTAGCAACAGTCTTATTTTTCCCTTGTCCTGGAAATCCCTTTCTTTTAAGTTCAGTCATATTAAAGAGAAAATCCAACACAGAATTGTGTGGAAAGGGGGTAAAAGAAGCGGGTGGTTTTCCCTCTCTCTTGTGCTACATCGAATTTAAATCTTTAAGTAAAGATCGACAGGAATCCTGAGTCTGTTTTTCTGCTGCTCTTCATTTTGTTTTTCTCTCCACAGTACACCTCCAGCATGCGGGCCAAGTACCTGGCCAACAGCCGACCAGAGACCACCACCCCTCCGGCACACTAGGAAACACTGGACGCGTCCTCCCTTGAGCATCGACCCGGTCTGAAGCCACTTAACCGCAGGAGTCTCCTCTTCCCCAGCTGATAATCCATCTTGTCCTTTAGACGTTTTTCCAGGCATCCACCGTGCACTCTGCTTCCCGCCCTGCTACTGGCTCACTCCCTCAGCTTAAGATGGAAAACCAAATATGTTTTTGATTTTTTTTTTTTTTTATTTCTGGGTGGCTGAGTCACGGCCAAATGACCCCCTAGAGTCCATCAAATCTCATCCTGAGCAGTGTCAGCATATATGTCTTTTTTTATCATTGCCAGATTCGTCTTGGGCCTCCCACAGATTTACAGTTGTTTCACAGTATCCAGGCTGATGTTTACCACGACAAAAAATCATTCCTGGTGCTTGTAATTCACTGAAGGACTCAAGAATCATATACTGTTATGTTCTAACTCTGGTATGTGAGGGAGCCTGGACTGAGTTTCAGACCATTTTTGTGTCATTTTGTGATGTTGTTTTTTATTTTTTAACATCGATGCATCGTGGCATTTTAAAATATCACATCTAACCAAGGCATTGCTGTGAGGACTCTGGAAGTGCTCATTCGCTAACATGGATACTACTGGTTGTTTTTGTTTTGGGTTTTTTTTTTATGTTTTGTACAAAGCTGTACTGCACTCTCTCTCTCGTTGCTGTAGGAGAGCAAGAGAAATGCCTTATACATGAGTATATAAGAAGTCCCTTGACCCCACCACCCCCAACCACGCGTACAATGTAGACATAATTTCTCACGGATCACAGTTGGTGGGGTTCAGTCCATAATGTGAATCTCAAGGAAGACGGCTTGTCCAGTCTGTCTAAATGGCGTTCATTTTTTTTTTTTTTTTTTTTTTTTTTTTTTTTTTGACACCGCAACATCTCAGCTCCTTCCATCAGAGGGACTTGGAACCCATATCTGCGACATTCATCTTAAACATGAAGATTTGGGTCGCTATCCAGACAATGTTGACATATCATTACATGCGCACAGCAAGTTTAGGCTACTTTGACATCGGCTCGTCATTCCATTTTGTCTTAAATCTGACTGTGTCTGGGACCAGCAATCCTGCATTATTGCACATGTTTTACTGATCTGGAATTGATCTTTTGTCAACTTTGGGTACAAGTTCTTATTTCCTGTGGCGTTTTTTTGTTTTTTTTTATTATTATTATTATTTACAATGAACTGATAAGCCGCTGTTCCACATCGGTTTGAACTGAAGTGTGCGGTGAAGCTGTGAACTCGAACAACATTGTGACGCACGCTCTGGGACGATTTTTGATATGGACAAAGACGAGCTGCATGACGGGATTGCGTTTGTTTGACGGACAGCAGATCTCTCAGCAGGACAAGAGTTTTCACGAGAACAAACGAGACCGCACTGAGGTTGTCGCAGAGGAGACGTTTTTATACTACTGAAAGCACCAAGTTTTCTACAGCCCGCTGAAGGCAGCAGTGAAGCACAGAGGGACAGAGGAGTCCATTTATGTTGTCATCTGCAAATTTATAGACTTTCTCTTCGCTCATTTACAATGTCCTCTCTGCCAGATCTCTCGTTGTCGTGCCCATGTTCCTGTTTAAAAAGCGGTCACTGTATTTGTTTGCCAGCCTCGTGTCTCCCCGCAGGATTGGGAGGCGTCCACACCCTCTCAGACGCCGCCTGGCTTTGAACCTCTGCGCTGAATCCAATGATTTAGCACGAGAAACACTCCCACTAAATGTCCCTGTGTGGGCCGCTTCCATCAGAAGTCTTCAAGTGGGTTTGATTTGTTATTCAGAATGATGCATGTCACAACTTCAAGGAGAAATTCACAGAGAAACTTTATGCATTGGCAGTGATGTCTCACAAATGTGTTTTAGCATTTAGATTTAAAAAAAAAAAAAAAAATCCAGAGGATGCTTTCCTAGTCGCATTCTCTTTTGCCACTCCTCCCTCCCTAGAGTGCCCCCTAATCTCGGAGGCTGCTGCTGGGCTTGTTTCCCTCCTGAAGCATGACGATCCTTCAAAATGTGGAGTGAAATGTTTGTACTACTGCTGCTTCAACTTGCTTCTTAGCCGTGCGTTGTGATCAGTACAAGAGGTGTTTCTCGAGGCGACGAAGCACAACCCCCGTTTTCCTATCTTATCTTTTTAAATGTCGTTCCTTAGGCCTGTTTGGGAAGTTCACAGCCCCGTTTGATCGCCCGTGCGGTCACACAACAGAATGAGCCTGACTTTTTGAACTGATAACTCATTTATGCTCTGTAAAACATTGTTTATTATACTGATGCAATCTTACTGTTTTTGAGTAGTGGTCATATTCTCTTTGTTAATTGTTATGCAAGGCTGTTGTACAGATTATAAACCTTTGCAAAATGAAGAAAAAGATGGTGACATTTTCGTTTTACTTTCATTTTAAGCAATATTATTTCACTATTTGTGATTATACTTTTTTTTCCTCTGGTTTGCTTAGTTTTTTTTTATTGCATTTTAGAATCTGTAGCAAGCATGATGTATTGTTTTATTCATGTGAATATGGTAAATAGAATTCATTTTGCATTTGCATTTGACATTTGATTTGTTTTTGTTTTTGTTTTTCAGGAAAAAAAAAAAGATCACTGTAGATTTAATCTTTGTTTTTGTTTTTTTTTTTACATATCATTTTTTGCAATCACTAAAATGTGTACATGTAAAACCTGTGGTTAAATTGAGCTTGAATGCTGTGTTTCGAAATTAAACAAATCTTAACTGTACTGCGCTCGCTTCTTCAGTTCCTTGAGTTTTGATCGCTTCAATGGGCAGATCTCTCGGTGGATGTCTGTGCTGCGTCTCTCAGCTGACATCCTGACTAGAAACACTAGGTAGCAGCAGAACTTCACTGCCTCGCACAGCCAGCCTCACTGTTGCCTCCATATGCTTGAGAGATGCTGGTTATTTTCCTTTTGGGTTGATAAATCCGCTGCCATAGGAGTTCAATGATGTTCCCGCCCGAGAGGGTAAATGTATATTGCTATTTATTTCCATCTGATGCAGTGATGTGAGAGGAAAGACCACAAGCCTGGATGTGTGTCCCTTTGACTGGAGGAGAAAGGCACTTGTGTGCTTTTTGACCTCTCTGGGCAGCCTGCCAGCGTGAGGTCAGTGTCATCACCAGGCCACAAGTCTGTTTTTTGTGGTTTTGCTTCCTGTGTCCTGCCAGCCAGCTGCTGCTGCCCACAGACCTGCATCTCATCTGGAAGCTGGGGGTGAAGTGGAATATGAAAGAGGACGGAAAGGGAGACGCCTCGTGAAGTTATCATTACAGGAGAATCCGTAGTCGTAGGTTAGTATGATTTGCATACTGAACAGCTAACGCCACACTGTTTTGAATGAGGTCAAAGTGAATCAGATCCACTGAATTTCCATTCCACAGTGAAGTTTGAACTATTCGTGCCACAGTGAGCTTTCACCCTTCTCTCCCATACAAAGAATCAAGGGATATCTGTAATATGTTTTAACATTTATATTCCATATCAATGCGATGTTATGTTGTTCAGTGTTCCTATAAGCAGCTGGCAGAACACATGCATGCAAAATATGTTGCGTACAAAAAAGTTGAGATAAATAAACTGAAAAGAATCTCGCATCAGTGACTTCAACTATGTCTTCCAAATTACCAAGAAGCATTCTTAGTTTTTAAGCAGCGTGATAACTAATGCTAATCTCTCTTGATTAGCATCCCCGCCTTTGATTGATGTTATTTGCGTTTTAATTCGGGCCTCAGCACAATTGCAATCCAAAATATTCTGGCCTCTTATACTGTTGGGCAGTAAAAGCGATCCTCTTATCTAACCTCTCTCTCTCTGAGCTATTTTGTGTCTCTAGAGAGATGAATATGGACATTACATCATCTCCTGGGTTCCCTGCTGTTTATTGGCGAGGCTGAGCTAAACTAGGCAGTAAACAAACAAAGCATCGCGGAGGCGGCCGGGTCTTAACAACCCGACTTGTACGGAGAGAAGAGGTGCAAATGAAATTTCACACGGTCTCACTGCTGAGGAAATTGAATTACCCTGCTCGTTGCTGGCCTGGAGGAATGCATTACTAATTCTTTGAGGTGAAGAGCTGAATGGAGGGGAGCGGGCTGCTCGCGCCCTCTGACCCCCCCACAGACACTTCCTGAGTCTGGCTGGGCTCGCTGCCAGGTGGAAGTACCACAGCTCTCCTCCTAAACCCGTCTATCTGTGCGATGCCAAGCAGCTGCAAGACAGTCAGAAGACGCTCCATTCCCCATGCGAGATTTAAAGCTGCACTAGGCAAGACTTTAATGTCAAATGCATCTGTTTACCAGCATTAATCACACAGCGGGACTGCAATAAACAAGAGCAACCCCACTAGTTTAGATTCTCGCAGATTAATCACGGTTGCCCAAATGTTGGATATTGTCTCCTCTGCATCCGAAAGAAGGTGCACTGTGCAGAATTGTATAGTGCATCAAATTATACACACATTCCACATTTTTTGTCAGTTGAACCTAAGGGCTCCTCACTTCAGTCGGCTCTCTGTAATTCTGCATAGCGCGCCTAAAGTTCATAGTGCCTCCTAAACAGCAGCAAGTAAGCACCGATGTCCTCTCTCATCTGTTTGTCCTTTGTGCCGTCATGCAAAGTGGCCCGAAAATACCCGAAAAATGTTAAAATCCACTTTAATCGCCCCTTTTCTGCACATTGCCTCAACAGACATGTTTACAGGGGAGTGGGAGTCAAAGAACAGGGTGCCTTTCTTGACTACTTTGTGGCGTGGCTCAAAAGAGAGGCAGCTGTATGCGGGGAGTCAGTGCCCACGTTATTCACACCTCGGCTCCTCCTTTGTGCGCATCGCTCCAGACCAGTCAGAGGGAGCATGCATCCCAGTGACGGATTTATGGAGCTGTCCTGTTGGCCCTACCCTCACCTTTTTAACTCCTCCGCCGCGTGGAAAGCCAGTCGTTTCAGAGCAAACCGGCGTGCTCGTTCGTGGCTGTTAACTTCTGCCCAGCTCCCCTCCTCCCGCTCGCTGCGATGCTTCAGGCCTTCTCTCCCTCTCCGCTCAAAGATTTTCTCATCTGTTCAAAGCGTATCCCTTTCCTTCCTGTTCTTTGAAGGTCATCTTAAGTCTTCTCCTTTGTGAGGCGTGCGTCACGATCCAGTGGTTCACCGCCACCTCCACCATTAACCACATCAGAGGTTTAACCGCATTATCTCAGCACTCTGCCAGGACGTTGATGTTTCCATGTCACCAACGTCACAGCAGCTGCCAAAAACAGAATTTACAAGAAGGAGACAGTTGAGGTCATTTGCATCAAGACACAGCCAGGCTGTCTTATTAGTGGTGGTGCAAAAATATTGCGATAAGGGTAATCCAAAGTTTCCTCAAGACCATTTCAATCCATCATGCCTTTGGACCAACTGTGTGGATTATGTATCCTATAAATTTCCTGATATAACTGTGTCCATATGGTATACGTGATTAAACCCAAAATCTCCTTGCTGACAGGTGGCTGGAAAAGTTTTACTTATAATTACAGCGATGAGAGGCCGCTGCCTGAGGTCGACTCTGAGCTGAGGCGAGGCCAGGACAGCTCTGCCAGCTGTAGTCATTTGCATCCTGCTTTGCATTTTGTGCAGCGCCGCGATGACTCGGCGATGTCTGATGATGTACGTTCCATTTTTCACACACAAATTTAACTCTGTTGTATTTATAATCAAGTAACGGTATTCAAATCCAGTCTAGTTTCAACGTCTAACACTGTCTGGGTTAAACAAATGATCAATAAATCAATCTAATATTATTTCTTTATTACCTGTTTCAAGTATATTTTTTATTTGAAATGGTTCTGTAGTCAGTCAGTTAGTCATGTTTGTTCCATGTTTGTTCCTTTGGATTTCTCCAGCAAGCACCAATAACCATCATAACCAGGAGGATGAGGGGTACAAAACCTCAGTATTCAACACAAATATTTGTCATTATTTCAGGAGAAGTAAGATCAGATAATATAAAATCTTTCCATCTATCACAGTGGTCCACACACCGCTGAAGATAGGCGACTCTCTTTTTTTTTTTTATTCGAAGACATGTATTATAAACACACATGACACATTGTGTAAAGAAGACAGCTTCAGAGTTGCTCTAAGGTTTGTTTTTCCACTTTGATTGGAGCTAGGCTAATGACTCCCATAGACTTCAAGTCTTTATGCTAAGCTAACATGAAATGCTACCCATAGGAACTGGACCACTGGTTGTGCAGAGGTGAAAATGGTATCTAATGTCTTGTCTCCATCTGGGTAAGTCGGAAAAAGGGGTATTTTGCCCAAAACGCTGGAGTTTTCCTTTAACACGCTGTAGATGACATTCAATACCAAGAGGCTACTTTTCACACTGTTATGAGAATTACCTGAGACTTTGAAGTGACACTGTAGTCGCTAAGTTGAGGATCTGCTTCAGATCATCTGAATAACATGTGACCAGTAAATTTTTGCTTAGTCACTATAGAGACTGGCAGTTTAAATGGGTTCGATTTTAGCAGGGCTGCAACAAAATCACCCAGTGTGAAAAGAACTGAGGCAAATCCGCCATTTATACCCGGTGCATCTTCCAAAGGGAGAAAAAAAAATGAGCAGGTCAGCTTGAGCCAGGCTGGTCCTCCTGCAGAATTCCTAGAGCCATACACTTTAAGACGATTCAAGTGCTGATAACTATGAGGTTCAAGCTCTTTTATTGTAGGGATATGTGATACCTGGATTAGCGTAAATTCCCACTTCCTCAGCCTTTTGAGCACATGTTGAGGAGGATTAAGGCCTGTGCCAGTTGTTGGGAGATCTCCCTGTGGGGCAATGGGAATTGTCCCACCGCTCCTAATCCCGCCGACAATGCAGGCTGTTAATTGGAGACTGGCTGATATAGCATGGAAAGTCATGATGACAATGTGCAAGTCGCCACCGTCTCTGTAATCCCCGGCACTCTGAGGAATGTTCCTCTCTGGCAGTTGCTCCACTTTGGCAGCCGTCCATACGTCAGTACATTTGGGCTTGGTGTCAGGATTGTGACATCTCCTTCTCTGGGGCTTTCAGATTCACTGGCAGTTAGACGGCGATTTGTTTTTGAGCAGCAGCAACGAAACAAATTCAAATGGAGCGACCTTAACCGGCTGTGAAATCTCACATATTCTTTCCGTTGCTGTGGCGGGAGGTGCAGGAAAGCACACCTAGGTGTTTGTGTTTCAATCAGCGGGGTGCAGACAGTTGACGGGTTGACGAGCGCAGATCAAGTGTTTCCTGTCATTTCACACGAAGGCCGATTAGCGAGCGTAGCGTAACTGAAAATCATTGAGCTCATCTGCCTGTTTGAATAAGAACGAAAACGAGAGTCAAGATCTTTAGGCGCCGTCACAAAATGAATGAGCATTACTCAAATCTCCCTTGCAGTTTCAGAGCTTAATCAACGCATCATCAAATATCACATATGCAAACGCATTTTACCGGGGGTGTGAGAGATTTGAATAGGTATGTGCAAGATAGGATCTCTACTTTAAACAATGCTTGGGGCTTTCTTGAGACAGTGGGCGGGTGTTAACTGGAAATCTTTCAAGATGCCACCCTAAAATCTCATCACTTCCAAAACAGATTTGCAGATTTTAGCAAGGAAAGTCTATTACGGCTCCAGTGAAGATTATTTTCTGTTTCCTTGCTGAATCTTAAGGCTGGGTCTCCTCACTCTGTCCACCTCAGTAGGCTTACCAAAGAGAGAATACATATAGGCACTGGAGTTCAAGGAGACCTGGCAGACCCACAAAGGTTAAAAGTTTTCTGGGATTTCACAGAAACATTTAAAAACATAAAAACATTGCCTTACTTTCATGGCCTCCAAGCCAAATGAATGACGCATTTTAATCTTACCATCAATAGGTCAAACATAACGTTGACTACATCTTTGTCCAAATATGGATTTCCACTTCCAATGCATTTTTTTATTGTTTCTCACTTAAATGGGAGTGAATCCACTGTATTCTCATGTGGTGGGTCATCATGCCTTGTTTGATCCCATGTCTTATGTGACTCAGAGTGCATTAGATCCCATCTGATGTGTCTCTCATCGTGCAGCTTTCCCAAAGCTCCCACGTCCACTTCCACCCCCTGAAATCCAAACGTGTCGAAGCAGGAAGACGGCGGGGCGAAGAGAGGCTGACATAAGAAAATGAATCTACTGGCTGTTGGTTATAATAAGAAAGAGCTCACGTTTGATAAGCTCAAAAACACAGGGCAAACACAAAGACAAACACACTCACACACCTACGGGCAATTTAGAGCCACCAGTTCACTTGACCTGTGTGTCTTTGGACTGGAGGAGGAAACCCACATCAACACAGAGAGAAAAATGCCAACTGCGCATGAAAAGGACCAGCTCTCGAAGCACGTGAGCCTGTACACACCTGAAGCTGTTTTCCCTACCAAACACAACATCATGGCAGAGCACAAATAAGTCATGGCCATCCAAAAAAGGGGGGCAACTCGATGCACTAAAAACAAGGTCAAGAATCCAGAATAATTATTTGTAAGATTCAAAACAGAAAAGCGGCACCTTTAAGCTCCACCTGTCCATTCACTGCGTGCATCATCACAAATGTCGACTTCTTGATTTGAAACCCAAAGAAATTTATTTTGCATTCAAGTGGAAATCCAAACGTTTCCAAAGATAACAAACATGTCTTGCTGAATTACGGGGAAACGTGTATAAACTGATGCACAAGACACCTAGATATTGTCTGTTTGATGTAATGGTGCAGCCTTAAAATAGTGGCATCTTGAGTTTCAACATTACACTCGGCATAAGCGTGATGCATCATCAGTGAACCATTACAGCCAGCAGGAACAGAATATGTACCGTATGTAAACACAATATGGGGGAAAAAAAATGTTTTGCTGCTTAATTTAGATTTAGCTGCAAAAGGGGAACTGACGTTCAATATGTTCATTTGTGCAGCGAGCATTTTGTCACATTCTGCTCAAAACAGTGAAGTAATTATTGTTTGTATATAGACTGTACGACTACCCATTTATCACAGGGCGGATTTACAGCTGTAATGACTACATGATATACAGAAAACTTCGCCGGGACAAGACTTTTAAATTAAAGCGTTTGCGTTCAGAAACAGAGGAGAAGCAATCAAAACAATCATGAAAGCCTTTACTGCTCAAGAATTGATGTCAGCTTTTACCACTGGCTGTCATTACATGGGTGACAGACAAGACACCAAAGACTGCTCATTTGGTGTCTCCCATAAGTATTCTCTTAAACCCATAAGTACGGAGAGAAGTGGGGTTTCTGCACCAGCGTGACTCACCCTGGGACAGACAGATGCAAATCATGCACGGCTTTTTTATGTTATGTAAACAGAGCGTGATAGACATTTGCATGCTGGGATCTTTGGTAGATAATCAGCAGCAGCGGCAACAGCCTCGGGTCTTGTTTCAGTGCAGCCCACTGGCAGGCGGTGGAACAGGAGTGTAAACCCTCGTGTGGGGCTGCAGCATCCCACCGCCACTCCGCCAAGATAACATCTCTCCAGTTAGGTGGCGCCTTGTCATCTCCCACCTGCCGTCACACACACACACACACACACAAGTACCAGACAGTACTCATCTGTTCAGATTTATGCAATAGACAGAAGACTCATTCAGAGATGGCTTGACACACTAGAATCTAATTTTAAGCACTTTTATTAAGTCTGGAAATGATGATCAACTGTTTGTCTGTCTGTCTATCTATCTATCTTGGGTTGGAATGGATAGTTTCCACTCAACCAAGAATGAACTGCTATGAGAAACAAAATGCTTATAATGTTTTGTATTGTTTGGCATGAAAAAGGCTTATCAGAGAGCGCAAAATATCAGCTATCGGCAGTTTCAGTCCAAAAATATCGGCGCCGGTATCAGCCTTGAAAAGCCCATATCGGTTGAGCGCAGAGACGATATCCATCAGCAAAGCCTTGCATGGGAGACAAATTACTCGAGCAAACAGCCACACCACAAGCCATAATCATAGCTTTGCCTCGCTGTGATGTATACTGGGAAAAGCTGGGAGCTTTTATGTGTGTAAAGCTCATGTTCAAACAGACATCAGTCATCATCTGCTGCCCCCTCTTCGCTCTTTCTTCTCCCTCTGGTGCCTCATAAGACGGTTCCAATAAATCTGTGTAGGGTTTCTTCATATCTTATATTTTGTGAAACAAAACTATCACAGCGGATTCCAGTGGTAACCTCACCCTTTTATTTAGTGAGAAATGGTTGATCGTCTTCTCTCTTTATTCAGCTTGTTAACAAGAGGAAGAGGAAGATTCCTCCCCTGGCTCTGCACCCATGGGAAAAGAAGAAGTGCGGCTTAAGAGTAAAACTCTTGTATTATTAAATTGGCAGGCTGTGGATGTACACTGTCGGAGCAGTTGTGTTCCTTTACTGCAAAAAAAAAGGAAAAAAAGGAGAGGTGTTGCATAAATAACATTAGCGTACTGGAATAATCTGATTCTTATCTTAGGCTCTTAACAGTTTCACTCCTCTGTGAAAAACGGCTCACCATGTCTTGAGGCGTAGCTAAAGGGAACATTTCTCATTGTTTGGACTGTGTTGTGGTGGTGTTTGTATCTTTAAATTCAACCTAAATTTGATATGAAGTCTATTTCACATCACGCTGACATGGCGTTGCAATAAAGGGGAGCAAAGTCATGCATGTGAGATTACAATATTCCTGGTAACATCTAGCTAATCCTTATTCATCCGTAATCCTTCATGCAAATTCAGTTATCACACCTGTGTGCCACTCCAGCTGAATGACAGTTATACACGTGATTACTGTTCTTTGGTGGAACGTTGCCTGTTCCCATTCCCACAGTTGAAGAATGATAAATATCGTCTGACTGAGAGCCAGCACTTGTAAGTGAGCGCCATTAGCATTTCAATTTGCACCCTGGGTTTAGGCCAAGATTACAGCCTCACACAGAGTTGGACCAAATGCCTTGGTAAGAGGCTAGAGCTCTGACAAAGAAGAGGAAGTTCTTGGGCAGCACTATTTAAATTCAACTTTTCAGCGATTGCCCTGGCATAACCGGCGGTGCGGAGGTTCAGTGGCCGGTATTGTCGCCTCTCAAAATGAAGGATCTCGGTTCAGTTCCTGATCCTGACTCTTTCTGTGTGGAGTTTGCATATGTTTGTGTGTTAATGTGGGTTTACTCTGGTTTCCCCTCACTCTCCGAAAACATGCAAGTCAGGTGGATTAGCTTTTCTACTCATGTTAACCCTGTGATGCCCTGAGAGCCTGTCCTAGGCGGGTTCCCTGGCTTTCTCCTAATGTATGCTGGGATATTCTCTAGTCTTCCACTGCACCCTGAAAAGGGTTAAGGAAGGTGTGAAATCAAAGAATGAACTTGTTGTAAGAAAGCCTATTCTTCATCTCCTTGGCTAAATCATGCAAAAAGTGTTAAATGGTGTGTTCAATAAGGAGCACTGCAAATTTGTAATACCTTAGAAATGACTTGAGTCAAATGAAGAGATGAACAAATATATAACGTTTCTCAGTGGTTATGCAGTTTTATTCAAAAGTTCAGGTCCCACTGTGGTTCCCACGGTAACAATACCAGGATCAGATCATAATCCCTGAGAAGCCAGTATTGGAATGAACTGTGTCAATCCTCCAGATACTGGAGAATAATCCACAGTCATTCAGCACAATTCAAAGCAGTACAACATCACGGTCAAGGTCGACAAAAAAGCGTATGTAAACCTCAAGGTGAAATAACATTCTAAAGATATACAGCTGCTACAGATTTAAACAGAGGCACAGTACACAATACTGTAATCAAGATGTACAGAGTTACCCAATGTGGGTCGGAGAAAACAGAGGTGGAAAACCTCTGTGAAACACAGATGTTGCTCTTGTTAAGCTCCTACCTGCAATAAGACTCTCCAGTATTACGTGGAACTGAGGGACATTCATGTCGATAATAGCAAAAGCAATCAGGAAGCTCATCAGTCTGTTTTGTGCAAACTATTGCAGACTGTGGTTCATATTACACACGTGGTTATTACTGAGATGCCACTGATTCAAACAGGACTTGTTGTTTTGGGTTCTCTTCACATGGCATCTAATATAAAGGTCAGTAATCCTCTACTGTTGAGCCTCTTGAGGTGAGTTTCTTTACAAGAGCAAACATCAGTTCATTTGAAACCCAGCTGTGCAATTTTCAAACAAAAAAAAAACTTTTTGAAGCAAGGCAAAAGTCGATTGTAACCCCAAATCAATATCTCTGCCAAATATTACTTTTCCCTGATTGTAACAAATGCAAGGAGCGTTATTAAATACATTAAAATGAAGAGATATTGACTTTTGGGGGGGAATTAGTTGGTGTTGACTCAGATCTGAAGCATCGCACCGATGGACGTAAATTCAGTCAGTTCATTTAAAACATCAAAAAGAAAAAGTGCTTTGTCCTGGAATACCTCAGATTAGATTTCCCAAGGATGCATTTGGAAAACTGCCAATTGCCAGCCCAAGTTGTGAGAGTAATAACACTGACACATACATTTAACTTAAAGGCAGAAAAATATCTTCATATTTAGAGAATTTGTCCGGAGTCATTTGAGTTAAAAGATCAAAAGAAACAACGTAAATGCCCAAAGATATCTTAATTCTCCCACAGTCTTGGAAATGCCAATTTGTGATAAAAAGCCAAGAAAGCCTATACAAATAGACCTGACTGGCTGACCTGAATTGAGCTCTTGAAAAGGTAACGACCAGAAATGAACAAAATGACTATGTAAAGCTGGCAAAAAGGCTTGAATATATGACAATACATTCTATGAGAATTGCAAATACATTTACAAGCAACATATACATCACAAAATTCAACTGATTGCCTGCAAAGCTTAATGCTGAAAGCGACTTCCTGCCAGCAGCTTGGCTCCTCTTGCCCTGCCACACGGGACGAGGTCCAGGCACCGGACAGGAAGGAAGTGTCCCAAGGCGGGCCGCACAGCAGCCCAGTAAAACCATTAAAGACCATGTGCCACTGCAGCAAAAATACAGCAGCCACGTGGTCTAATACCAAACACTGGTCCCCGCAAGCCTTTCAGATACCGAGGCTCGACGGGGACGAGGATAAGAAAGGAGCGGTCGCCCTAAAAGGCAACCTGAGGGGGGCACCATGGGGTGTCTGGATACAGCAGACAGTGCACAGACTTGAACCTGAAAGACAAACACAAAGAGCGGGTTCGATTTAGATTTATGGCACAGGGCCAAAGCTGCAAACAAATCAGTCCTGGTGTTAAAACTAGGGCTGGGCGATATATCAATATTATATCAATATTGTGATATAAGACTGGATATCATCTGGGATTTTGGATACTGAGGTATTTTGGTCACATCGTCCAGCCCGAAATTTAGACAGAATGATCTCTCACCGTGATGGATCCTCCTCCACAGGAAAAGCCCCTTTCATATTGATGATATTCCTCTTGTTTTCAAACATCCCATAACTCAATGTGATCTACAAGAAGAATACAAGAAGAGCACATGAGCAATGTGCAAAAAAAATCATGTGTCCCTGCAGGGATGTGACATACAGGACACTGATGCTGCAGAACGGGAGCTGAGCCTCTCACCTGCTTGTGAATCTCAGAGCGGGACACCTGTTGCAGGTTCTCCAGGTGAGAGTGGAAGAGGTTGCTGCGGGTCAGAGGCACCCCCAGCACCGACTCAATGATGTAGCCGATGGTGCAGTCGTCAGGCAGGCGGATCTTCTCTGCCGTGTTCATGAAGTGGCCGCCGCTGAGGAGGCAGGATATACGCGCGGTCAGCGACACAGTGAACAGCTGGTTGCATTTCTGAATTTCTCAGCGTACTGAACTGATCATTTCTCCTCTGATCCAGCTCATTCTGCTTTTACATCATGTCACCTAATTAGTTAAATAGTAGCATCTGTTCAGATAACTGTTGTTTTTTGCACAGCAGCTATTTTGACTTGAAATAACAGGGTAAACACAGGTGTTACTGCTGACATTATCTAAGGTTCAGTCTCCTTTAAGTGAACAACATCAGGGCCCCGGGATCTGTCAACCCTGAATGGAGCAGAACTATATTTAAAGTCACTGGTAATGTCTGTGTTTACCCCTATGTTTCATGTCATCATGGCTGCTGTTAAGGTTAACATGTTAGATCTGCCAATTGGGTAACATCTCGAGGCAATTTATTAACAATTCATGAATCTCTTCTTGACTCATAACAAAGGGGCAAGCACCACAGACAAGGCAATTCTCTGTGTCACGGTAACCTAAATTTGGAAATAACCCTTAGTTTAGCTTTGTTAAACTATTCATATTTATGTATTACATTGTTTTTTTTTATGGCTACTGATGCATGTTTACTGGATCTTACCTGGCCCACGGGCTCATCTTCAACGCTAGACCGCGGCTCACACAGAAGCCTGCCCCTCCAGTGGCAAACCAGAAGTTGACTGGTCTCTGTAAGAAGACAGAGCGAAGCCTGTTAGCATATTATTTCACACACATCCAGGAACAACTAATGACCTTGCGATTACATAAACAAAAAGCAACATTCATCCACGCACCATCTTGTTGTCCCCCAGCCTCTCCGTGGCCTCGATGGGCCGGTCCAGGCTGGGTTTACCGATGTACATGTCCTGGGTGTGGGGGTACTGGGACAGGTGCTTCACCAGAGTGCGCACGTTCACGTAGTTGTCGTCGTCTACGTGACAGAACCACCTGAGAAGCAGCAACATTGTTAGAGAATCACACGAATGAAACGGTTGCTATTGAAAAAAAAAGTGAACTTGTGTCTTGTGTGAAGCCAAGAACGGTAACTCTTACTTTTTCCCAGACTCGATGAACTTGTCGTACTCCACCGCCATCTTGCAGGATAGAGCTTGCCGGCTGTGGGCTGCAGAGCAGTTGGTGTTGATAGCATGACTCCCTGTGGCATGAATGAGAGGAAATACCGAGTTAGAAGTTAGCACCATCCAAGGGCCCTAAGTATTTCAATAACATCTCCCACAGAGACCACTGATTACCGGATTTTACTCAATACCAAATTTTACGGCCTTTAAAATATGGTGTGGTTTTTCACGATTTCAAAACTGCCCCGGAAACAATTAAAACGACTCCCACCTCTGCCTCTAAGATTGAACGGTCCCTCTTCAAACTTACCAATTTTCTTTTTCAGCTCCTCGTCTTCTCCATCGGTGAAGATGTAAGTCTGGAAACAAAGATGGGAGATTACAGGTAAGTCCACTTGCTCATTACGTCCCTGAAATCAAACCCTCCCCGGCTGATTGTGTGAAGTGGTCACATGATTAACCCAGTTCCACATTGTGTCCTAAGTCCTTGTTCCTTACATCGAACTCGGTGTGATTAGCATCCATCAACAGGCTTTTATGCAGTGGAAAACACATTGAGTTAAACAACCCCCTGCTCTAATAAAGGCCTTTTGTCCTGTGTTTCACTCTCTCCATGGCAACTATGCAGCCCCCACCACAAAGCATCCCAGACATAGAACAAAGGGGGAGGAAGACTATCCACCCCCTCATACAAACACACACACACACATACACACACACATCCCACCCCCTGGCTAAGCCACTTTTATTCCCCTGCACCAACTGCCATGCTTCAGGGTGTTGAATGCAGCCAACACCTTAACACACAGCTAGAATGCCAATGTTGCATCAAAACCAACAACACAATCTTCCATGTTGTCAGTACTATATGATGCAGACTACACAGTTGATTTTGAGACAGTAACATAATGAGGCTCAAAAAAAAAAGCCCACAAGATTGCAGTAACAGTAACAGCTGGGAATAAAAGGAGTTCAGAACAAAAGGCACCTTGCGGCGACACACTTTAAAGAGCAGGTAAGGATTAGGTGCCCCTTTATGGCGGCTCAGGCGGAGCAGGTGCAAGGTGCTGCGCCTCAGACAGAAAAATGGTTAATGAAAAAAAACCGCTGGCCCCGGGCCTTTAACTGCCACTGGTCTGTTTACTCGTCACCTCAGGTGAGGCAGCACCTGCCGAACATCACGCTACCGTATCTGCGCCACGTGTCCCAACAGGCCAGCTCATGCACCTCAATCCTCACTGCAGTTGACTGACAGTTCCCTGTGCTTGTGTATTTAAGAGGACTTTTTGACAACTAACCCACACTCCCGCTCCCTGATCACCCCGCTGCCGAGCAACAGCGATTTGTGATCTGAATCTTAACAGCCTGCTCATTCAACACCAGAATGAAAAGACATATCACTCTCTGTGTTCACCCTAGTCCTCCCTGCTATTTCTGCACAAGGCAAGGCCGCTTGAATTGTTTGTGGAACAAACTTTAAGCAGATGTTGCGCGATGCAAGAGCCATGAGCCTGTATTTGTTTAAGGAAGGGTAGTGGTTTCACTGGTAAAGGGATCAGAGGCTGGCGCTGTTTGCTTTAAAGCCCGTTGAAGAGACAGCCTAATCATGGGGGCAGCTGCCAGAGTTGCCAGGGTACTGACAGAAAGAGAATGAGGGAGGGAGGCTGGAGACGAAGGCGACAGGGTGCGGGGGTGGGGGGATCTCACTGCTGATTAGTAAATTGAAATCCGTGTG
>OMLB01023997.1:7475-18510 GCA_900302555.1 Myripristis jacobus
GCACACCGCCATCATGGTCAGGAACTCACAGATCTGAGGTGATGTAGGCTGGACACACACACACACACACACACACACACACACAATCCTCCAGTCATTTCAGGCAGACTCAGTTTACTTCAAGTGACAAACTCCAAGGAGAGACTGTAAGACACCTACGTGGTTCTTCTCGATGTTCTGGATGAGAGCCGGGTCATCAAACTCCGTCGAGTTATGACTGTTGGACGGAAGATTGCTGTGAGAGACAGAAACAGCAATAACTGGGGGATAAGGAGAAATTATGATTTTGTCTGTTTTTAATGTACAAAAAAATGTTTTTTTGAGGATAGTCCGGCAATATATATTTTTTTAAAAGGTGCTAATTTTTTTCATTACAAGAGGGGTTCACACAAAATGCAAAAAAAGATATTTTCCCACTTATTCCTAAACAAATCCATTTATTCAGCAAGTTCCTGTGTTATGAGTATGAATTAGAGGTGGATAAATTCAGCTTGCCAGTGTTGTTCATCAGGAAATAGTTCCCTACAAAACCCTTCACCCCTGAGGATTGTGTATTATGCCGGGTATGTGTGTCTTTGTTTTTGGAGGGAACTGTTGCTGTTCGTTGGTTTGAGCTCCACAAAACGATACCGGTCCAGCCCCGGTGTAAAGGGGTGCAGGGCAACCATCATGTCAGAATGGAAACCTCACCAAATCACACAGATGGATGCATAGCCTGCACCAGGGATGTGTGGGGATAATGTCTTGTTTTTCATAAAGGGTGAACTGTTCTTTCAAGTTTTTGTCACAAAAATCTAAGCACACACATGGTACAACTCATTTCTGTCGGCATGCTGAAACTAAAACGGAGTACAGAGTGATTGAGAAGATCTGAGGAAGAGGGAGGAGAGGAGAGGAGAGGAGAGGAGAGGGCCACTGACCTGAAGTCCTCCATTGAACGATCACAGTCAAGATCAGGGAAATGGCTGCAGTGATGGATGAGGTTGCATTGCAAAGGAATCAGTCAGTTGATGAGTTGATTAGTTCATCATCCAATCAAGCATGCAAGAGCTGAATCAATCGGTCAATCGATAAAATCATGCAAGCAACCGGTTATTTGGAGTGAATTAAGAATTAGCTCGCTCTTTTCTACGAGTTAGTCTGAGTCATGAACTGGCTGAACAATTAGTGACTGAATGAAAGGTCTTTTTTTTTTGTTTGTTTTCTCGTAGCAGCACAGTTAGATTCTCAAGTCCTTTCCTTAGAGGATTTACGTAGGTGGCTCTTTCTACAGGTACAACTAAGAAGGTGAGATAGAGTTACTATAAAAAGAGACGACTGACCCATATGTAATTCCTGCAATGGTGCACTTCTTGAAGTGCATGACGTTGCAGGTCAGAGTTCCCGTCTTGTCAGAAAACAGATACTTCACCTGAGAGAGAGAGAGAAAAGAGGAAAGCGGAGATCGGCTAACGGCCAGCAACTGACAAATTAACAGGTAATGGAATCTTATTTAGTTTATGGACCTGATGAAGGGATGCCATGGCTGTTTAAACACCACGCTTCGTAACACAATGCAATCCTCCCTTTCCTGTAAGTGGCTGAAGGTAATTAAAATGCCTTTTCTTCTCTCTGTTCTATGTCACTGCATTTTGTTGAATTCTACCTGGAAAACCTTTGAAGAATTTATGGACCTGATGCATAATGGTAACTTCTTACATTCCCACTGCTGCATGTGGGTAATTTTTTTTTTACTGCGCTTAAACACGAGGACACCGTTGTCTCTTTGAGTCACGTATCCGCTGACTGCCCTGACAGGTGTAGAAGGAGAGGGGGAGGGGCTTGGCTTGGACTCACCTGGCCCAGCTCCTCATTGAGATTGGACGTTCGAGCCATAGCTGGCGTGTCTGTCTCTGGGTAGTACATTTCCACATCCTGATGGAAAAAAAAAAAAACACGCACCGGCAGCAATGAGATCAGGTAATGCGATCATCAACACTTTTGAAAACGTCCACTACACACACACACACACACACACACACACACACACACACACACACACACATATTGCTGTGCGTACCCAGTTGATGAAGAGGGCCTGTGTGAACTTGACCACCTCCAGAGTGACCAGCAGGCTGATGGGGATCAGGTTGTTGTAGAGGATGATGAACGTCAGCAGGTTGTACGCAAAGTTAGTGGAGATATCGCCTGCACGCACACACACACATACACACACACACACAGATACACAATTACTGACTCTTTAATAATGTGATAATGCTGTACGGATGCCCAAAAGGGAATCACACCACCGACAGGGCTGGTGTGGATTCAGTGTCCTTTCTAATAACTGGACCACCCTGCCAGCTACAACCAGCACATTCCTATAGTTCATTAGTGTGAAAAACGAAACGTGCGGGTGTTGAGGTGTACGTGTGCGTTCTTACCGGCGCGGGACAGGTACCAGCAGGCCTCCTCGGTGTGCTGTCTGTTCCAGATGGCGGCGCCCACGGAGCTGACCAGCGCCATGACCAGCAGGATGCAGAAGAGGACCAGGATCTGCATGTTGGTCACCCGCTCCACGTTTGAGCGCTTCAGGGGCGCCTTGGTTGAATTCTGGGAGGGACAGAACGAGGACATGAATAAATAAAGGTAGAAAATATGCACACATCTAGGGCAGGTGGGAGTTTATGGAGTAGGTTTAGTAAAAAAAAAAAAAAATCATCTCTGTGTGAAAATATAGATATACAAAGCCTGGGACGGAAAAAGAAATGTACTTTTTGCCCTGAACAACAGGGCAAACTATTTTCTTAAAAGCCTAAAGCATCTCTGTGAGATTCACAGGGAAGGAATTACTTTCATGCATAATTCAAAACCCATCCGTTACGCAAGGCCTTCACTTTTTCCGTCCAAAACACAGTGAAGACAGTGAAAGTAACCAAATAACCAAAACAAGACACCGGGCTTACTTGCATCAGTTTGGAGTCATGGCCGGTGTACACTACAATGCCCACAACCCATTGCGTGTTCCTGAGCTGGGCGCCACGCAACAACACCTGGTCTGGACCCAGAGGAGCCGGACTGATGAGAGAAAGAGAGAGGAAATTTAGTTTGGGTGATCTGCTCCTTTAAGGAACTTGTGTCAGGTAGAAAGCTACTGAAATCCTTTCATGTGTGTGTGTGTGTGTGTGTGTGTGTCGTACTTATGGTTATCCAGCCGCAGCGTGCCGGTGAAGTCATACAGGTGTCTGTTGGGGCCTTCACACTCCAGGCGACCCGACAGAGCCATCAGCTCCTCCAGGGATTGGACGGTAGCTGTGAGGGAGAGACCCTGAAAAACACACAATCACATCACAACAGGATTTATTCACCGGGGCCGGGATTATCACCCAGGAAACGAGAGTCACAGAAAACTAAAACTGCATAAAACACAAAAATCAGACACCACTGTGAGAGTTAGTGTGTGCAGGTGTGACCCACATGAGAATAAATGAAAGTAATGAAAAATACAAGCACTGTCACTCAACCTGTCTCTCTCTCTCACACACACACGCACACACGCACACACACACATTTCCATGTGATAAGGGACTGAAGGCTAATGGCAATAATTTTGTTCTAAGACAACCACTATTTTGTTATGATATTCAAAATATTTAAACTTGTTAATTTTCGTGCAAAACAATCACAAGCATTTAGAGAGTCCTCCAGAATTTCATTCTAATCAGTATGAGAAAGCCTTTGACACTAAAACTGTCCAATAAAACCCAAACTAATGACATTTTTACAGGCTGGTGTGCGGCTCCTTCAGGCAGGATGACTCATCATACCTACCCAATGGTAGGGAAACTGGTAAGGATGGATTACTAGTTTTAAATGAAGAACTGAATTCCCAAAAAACACATTATTGCACAATAAAAAAAACAACAAAATGTGCTGGGAAAATCAAATTTCATTGCATGTTTTTATGCAGCTGTGGTGGTCATATCAGCAAAGGACTACGACTTACTGGTATTTAATATTTACTAAAAGGCCAAGGTCTGTTTGATATAAGGACAAACCTGCTCTAGCTAGCCTAATCCTCACACACACACACACACACATGCGATGACACATGGAAGACGGGAAGTGCTCCCATGTTTATTTAAGAGATCAACAAATGTGAGGCTCTGTTCCTGTGTCCTACCTGTCTGATCTTCAGGTTGGTCTCTCCGTCCAGGTTGGACGTCTCGGTGTAGCACATGGCCTGCGGCTCGCTGTGGAGAACACAATACCCCTGATAACTTGCCACAAGTCATGAAAACAACAGAATACATCGCCCAGATTTCAAAAGATGAGCAAACAAAATAAAACTATCATGGAACTATTATACTGACAAACTATGATGGCTAAAAAAACAAAATATCAACAGATGAAATTACCAGGATACATCAATGGAGGACAGACGACAAACCACGATCCACGGACGGACAAAAACATGAAGACGCAAACATGCACAAAATGCAAAATGCAAACACACAAACACACACACTGAAGGCTGACCTGGAGGACACTATAACCATGTCAGCTGGAAGGTGCTGGCCATTGGTCACCTTCACTATGTCTCCTACTGCCACCTTGTGGCCAGGGTGCAGCATTGCGACAGCGTGAGGGAGAGAGAAAGATGGGAAGAGGGGTGTTCGACACGGGGGACGGGGCAACCGGGGGAAGACAGAGAGAGAGAGAGAGAGAGAGCGAACAAGAGGCAGGTTAATTAGGGACCGGCGAAGAGAGAGAAGACAGAGAAACAAGTGACAGTGAGCAGCGTGTAGCTTGAACTGTTCTGATTAGTCCGCAACAGAGGCAGACCGGATTCAGACACACAAGGAATTACAAGCATGTAGATGAGGACCGAAAGAGTGAGCGAGAGAGAGAGAGAAACAGAGAGAGAGAGAGAGAGAGAGAGGGAGGGACAGGAGTGATGAGTGACAGAGCAATAGGAGCGAAGTCGCCGATGATTATGTTACCTGTTTCCAGATGATTGTCTGCCAGGCTCCATTCCGCAGCACTGAGAGACAAGGACAACACAGCCATCAGCCAGCCTATAGAGCAGCGCTCATACAGTATTCATAGGCACTAAACTATTGTCTGTGTCTGAGTGGCCCGCCCTATAATGAGTGACAAACAACCGCCATTCACTCAGCCATGAAAGGCGAACAAAACCCATGCAAAGAGACACAAGGGCTCCCATGGAAAAGCCAACATACAGTTAATGGCACATTAGCGCACACACACACACACACACACACATGCACACACAGGGCCAATACCTGTTGTCTTCTTCTTGTTGACTGTGTTGTCTGCCTTGTGTCTTTTCTGTAAAAGCACAGATGAAAAAGAAGGGTCAGTCTTTCACTATTCCCCACATAAAACCATCGCAGATAACTGTGATCTGTGCCCAGTCCTCCATGCAGCAGGGGGCGCTGTGCCACTCACATAGTCCTCTATGATCTCTTTGATTCCGGCCACAGTGAGGATGAAGATGAGCGGGACCAGCGTTGTGTAGCGACCCGTCGGTGATACATCAGGGATTTGCTGAGGACAGGAAAGAGAGAAATCATTGTTGATGACTCGGCTGATGGTGAGTGTTGAGCAGCTCATTGGTATGTATGAGGGGTCCCGAGCGCCGGCCTGGGATAAGATCCGGCGCTCAGACAGGAATTTGGCTGCAACACGGCTGACTGTGTTCGGCTGGAAGAAAGAAAAGAAAGTCAGCGTTCCCACCGCAGCCCTGACGTACAATCCCAGACTTCCAAGACCTTGTTGGAGCACTTCTGTGGCTTAAACATGTTTTTACTCTGTTTCTCGGTTTAGAAAAGTTCAAGAGAGCTCATCAGGGGTCAGCATC
The DNA here is from genome assembly GCA_900302555.1 of Myripristis jacobus. NCBI lineage: Eukaryota > Metazoa > Chordata > Actinopteri > Holocentriformes > Holocentridae > Myripristis > Myripristis jacobus. Next base: position 13,342 of record OMLB01023997.1, read on the forward strand.
AAAAGTGTCAAAGGTCATCAATAGTCCATCCTTTTAAATGGTTTGGTTTGTACCTCAGTTTACGGGCCACAGTTTGGTTTGTATCACGGTTTGACATTCAAAATTTTTTAATTTAAACATATCCAAAACAAATCAACACAAAAACTTGAATGGAGCTGTGGCCTATGTTCTGTAAAGTTTGTGCAATGCAGCAACAGGGAGCCTTTGCACGCAGCTTGAGGATAAGTCGGTTACAAGGCCAAATGGCATCATTAATCAAGAGCAGTGTTGTGCATCCTACACTGCAAATGTGTTCACCCTAATTTTGCATTGTGCTAAAAAAAACTTCCAGTGCAAGAATTGTGGTGAGAAAAACAAAACAGGTCACCCAGAAGTACGGTTCAGTGAATCGAAAATTGCAGAAGTCCAATTTTTGGTGGTACACAATTGTTACACCCCTAATAAAGATGCTATAAAGAATTGTTAGTACAAGATGAAAACTGCGATCTAGTACAATAATTGCATGAACATACATGACAAAAGCTGTGAAATAGCCTCTGGTATATTCCTGTAAAGTTAACTATTTGTCAAAAGTTCCCTGGCCACTTCTAAGAATGTTCAAGGGGAATCATGGGATGTTTTTGAAAGCGTAGATGACTTTTTCATGACTTGTTAAAATCCTGCGTGGGCTGCGGAATCAAAGTCAGACAAACAAGACACGGAGCCAAAATGGCGCTGACAGCCGTTGTTATTATCATTGTGCGCAGCGTTTACCTGCATGAGGGCGATGAACAGGAAGAAGGCGTTGGCAGCCCGCCTGATCTGCTCGTACAGGAACCTGGGCAGGAACGTGAGCACCCCATACTTTGTTGTGCTGCAGGAGGAGACGGAGAAGAAGAGACATTACACTCTGTTTACATTCAGCAGATGGAGCCAGAGCCAGATTGTGCATTAGCCAAAGTAGGAATTCATGCATAAATGCTGTGTTAATGATTTCACAGCCTGACACACACCAACAGCATTATCTAAAAGACTAAATAACAACGGACTGCATTTGGGTTTCAATTACTGCCGCACTCAAAAACCTATTAAAGACACTCAGCTGGGCTTAGGGAGGAGAAACAGATCCATTATGGGGTACACACACACTCACCCTTATAAATGGACCATCCTCTCAGTACAATAGTCTAAATTTAGGCCCAGCACCCTAGAAAAGAAGCGCAAGAGGCCTTGGCAACGTCAACTTGTCAGTCAATCAACTGTATTGATCAGACAACTGTATTGATTGGCCTTTATTTAGCCAGTGACTACAGTAAGAGGTTTTAGAGACACTAAAAATAAAAATCAACCCATTGTGTCAGGGCCTGCCTTGTGTTTTTCTCCCCGGTCGAAATTTATTGTGCAAAGGCTGATGATTAATTGTTTGTGTGTATGTGTATGCGCATGTACGTATGTGTGTGTGTGTGTGTGTGTACAATATGTGGCAAACCACATCCCTCACATCACATTACAATCTGCTTAGAGATGAACCCATAACAGCTCTCCCCGTCTTTCTCACAGACACACATACACAAAGCAAACGACGCTGGATGAGGGTATCAAATGCTAAGAGTAGCAACAGCTGTGTGCCTCACGTGCACACACACACACACACACACACACACACACACACACACACACACGCAGACACACTCGTGCGCACATAGTATCTTGATCCTGATGATCTTGACACCAGAGTTACTGATACTACAGCCATTTTCTGGCAGATAAAGCTGACTCAGTCTCATCAAAGGCAAGTGATACCAGACTCTGAATACACGCTCAAACGCACGCATGTTTCCATCGCATCCGTCTGTGTTATTTTACATACTATGGATGTTTATGTTGCTGGTGGTGTTAACAGCTGTGAGCTGCAGGGGCGATGCTCTCCTGCTGCTTTGTGGCTTTGCAGAGCCCTTACATAACACGTCCGCTGCTCTTCATACATTAAAGCCAACAGAAACACCGGCCTCAAGTCAAGGAGGAGTCGCTCCTCTGACTGCTAGAAACAAGGATATAGGTACAGTAAGAAGATTGGTGTCTGAGACAAAATCCTCACTGGAAACGTTTCACTCCCATAGGCGGGTTTGTCATTGCTGCATGACTGAGCTTTGGTCAAACTCACAGAACTTTATTTTAGATTCCAGTGAACATCCCAAGGTTTCCAAAGACACCAAACATGTCCTGCTGAATTTCATGGGATTATGTATAAAATTATGCACGAGGCATCTAGATATTTCTATTTGATGTAAACGTGCAGCCATCAAGCAATGATATCTTGGATTTAAATTTTTTGATCAATATAGATGGGATGTTTTTCCTGACTTTGAAGCTATGTCAGCCTAACTTTAGGGGAGTCAATACCATTTGTCAGAAAGTGCTTTGCTGTATTTGTGTACACTGAGGACCAGAAAGGGGCGCAGCACTAATGCTCAGGGTGTACAAAACAATTGCAGACGGTGATATATGAAAGTGAAAAGGGTTGGGAAATGGAGTGTAGGGATAAAAGCTATGAGCCTTTAATCTCTGAGAAATCGATAAGGGTATTGAACCTTTAAAACATAAACTAAAGCGATACAGAAAACACAGGGACATCAAAGGGCATGCCTCTGGAGTCAGACTCCTGTCGTCTCTCCAATCATGACCCAGGAGAGGCTGCACACCGCACATGATCCAATCAGGCGAGCCGGGGGCCGCCTGCCTTAATCTCATTAGCCGATCTGAAATAGGATCCTTTTAGAGCAAAATCGAATCTCCTGACAGTAATGGCAGATCAATGAGTATCTACTGACAAACAGCAAACCCTCCACCCACACAACACGCGCCCAACGCTCCCTATGGCGATAGACGCAGTTAGCACATATGCATAGAACTGATACAAAGAAAAGACACCGCTTGCCTGAGTGGCACCACATAGCATTTATAACCACAGCCACGCCCATGATATATGCAGATGACAGCTGTGAAGGTCTTGATAAATGAGATTCCCCACTGAAGCTGATGCCGTTTGGCCCTGCCCATGTCGCTGCCAGGGAGAGATAACTACATACAAGCAGAAAATTCAGCCCATGGCAGCTGCTGGACAACAACTAACACCATGCTCCACTATCACAACTTGTGAAATAATGATACCCTGGCTAAGTGTGTACATGAGACTATGTTCCAAGATTTGTAGCCTCCACTGATCAGGGTAGAAAGATATGACTAAGAGAAGCCTTTGACTGACACACAGTATTTTCTCAATGAAGAGTAAAAACTGATTTTTTTTTTTTAATCACCTGAAGCAACAAATTCTTCTGAGCTTTCCAGAGGAAGAAAAATAAAAAGACACTAAGCCAATAAAGACAAATATCGACACACCCTACAAACTATCCCTTCACAATTTCTCCTAAATGTAGCACAACTTAACATGCCAAACACAGATTACACTTCCGATATGATAAAAGCTAAGTTGCTTCCTCTAATTTTTATATGCATTTGCTTGTGTACACTGTATAAATTACTTTACCTTCACTGACAGCTTTAAATATTCATGATGTCTTACTGACTAAGTAAAGCAGGCATGTTAAGCAGTTTAGGCTCACACTTCTCCACTGAGATTTTGTTGTGGACCTGAAGCAGCCTCACTGTTTCAACTGCTGCAGAGTCACATATAATCACTTAATAAGTGAGTTATTAAATAGCCTTATCAATAGAATCTCAGTTGTAAAAAGTGCAATCATAGTGGAGCTGAGAGACTGCAGCAGTTTTCCACTTAAGTGGGTATGAATGTGAGAATCAATTTGAAAAGAGTTTCATAAAATCAAAAACAAAACAACAAAACTTCAACAGTCCAAAGTTTAGTCCCAGTTTAGTTTTAGTGCCTGGTAGAAAAACACACAAAGAGGCCGTCCTTCAACCGGACGACCAGGGTTCAAGCCCCATGTGAACAAACATACCCTGCTGAAGTGTCCCTGTGCAAGACTTTGTATCTAAACCAGCTGACCCTGCACTCTGACCTCTGTGGAGAAGGCTGCAAGTAAAGAGAGATTTTTTTGTCCTACATAGATGGACAAAGTATCATCCTCCATGTCCCGGTTAGGTACACAGAGAGTTTGAGTTTGTCATCGACCATTTCCTCCACTTTTAAAAGATATTAGGTGGGAGTTTTATTTGTCCCATCCATGCAGGACTCAAACATGAGAAACTAACTCATGACAGAGAAATACAAGACTTTTCACATCCTTGTTTAAAAAAACAAAACAAAACAAAAAAACACCACCACCAACAAAAAAAAACAAAACACTGTAGTTGCTTATTAAGGCTGGTGATGGGACAAAACTGATGAAAAGTGCAACATACTTTGCTGGGGTAGTGTGCACATTATCTGAAAGCTGCATCTGTATCTTTTAGGTGCTGATCTGGCTTCGTGGCACATGGAGTTTATCTGCCAGCCTCTCAGATAATGATCATACCAAAAGGTGTACTCAGCACAAAATGAGCAACGGTGAAACCTACCTGACATGGTTGTCGCAGAACTTGGTGTTCTGTTGCCGGTTGAGCAGCACCGTCCGCGCCGTGGCGTCTACGGGATCCGCCTGGGAAGTCGTCCCGGACATCTCATCATCTGCCTTGCGGTAACCGGCGGACGAGCAAGCAGGTCCTGCACCGTTGGATTGATGGGAGAGAGGCGAGGCTGGGTGAGTGCGAGTGGGAGAGACGGACAGAGAGAGAGAGAGAGCGAGAGAGAGAGAGAGAGAGACAGGGAGATAGGAGAGTGGAGGAGAGAGAGAGGGAGAGAGAGAGAGAGAGCGGAGAAAGAGACATAGACAGACGTGGTTTACAGTTCAAAAGCGAAGGCGACCAATTACTAGAGGCTACTGTATGCTGATGTATGCTGAAGCTGGCGGGGTCGATTCAATGACGTTTCCCGTTATAAACTGCCCCCTTGTCTTTCAGTATTATTATTCAGGTGCCGTCAATGCACACACACACGTTTCGCGACGCCCACGGGACCCCCTGGTGTATAATGAATGTGCTGAGGGATGCACAATGGCGAACAAACACGCCACGGCTGCTTGTCTATTTCATCAGCACGCCAACCTGTCCACCCGGGCTACATACAACATGGGGAAGACCTGGCGCACTTTAGTTACACAATTCATGTAATCC
>OMLB01023999.1:0-21717 GCA_900302555.1 Myripristis jacobus
TGAAAAAAAAATAGAAACACAGCTGTAGTCAGGACTTCCAAGGTCGCTAGGTTTTTGAGAGGTAACTTGAAAAGGAAACACTTACGGTCAAAACCCCTTAAAAAGCTGTTAAGCCATTTCATGTGGAAGTGAAACCCCAAGTAGAGGGGTGGCCCCTGAAGGACAAAGAGTCAGCCTAAGAAGGTAAGGGAGAGGAATCAGAAGAACCAAAGTATCAAAGCAGAGAGGGAGGTGGGAAAGTTGTGGCAGAGGGGACTCAAAGGCAAGCAGATACATTCATGAGCAAAACAAAAAGATACAAGCCTTTTACAGGGAGGCCACGTGCTACTTTGTCTCCTATGTAGGAAAATCAGTCTGAGTGGGAGAGAGAGAATGAGATTAAAGACATTGTGGTAGTGAAACAATCAAACAAACAAAAAAAAGTAAAGCAAAGAGGCAATAGGGACAGATCTAAAGGCATAGCAGATTTTGCAGGGCAGAGTGAAAGGCAGCCAGGCAAGCAGATAAACACTTAAAAAAAAAACAACTCAAAAAGCTATAAAATGTTTTACAAAGAGGTGTGACCCCAAAGTATTGGTTTGGAGCCTTGGGGCATGCTGTGGATGAAATGACCTCGGCAGTGAAAGGGTGAGTAAGACAGATGACACTGAAAGAGTGGGAGGCAAACTATAGTAAAGCAAGGAGGGAGATTGGGAGGCAGATCTAACAGCATACAGGATACAGAGGCAGGGCAGGAGGCAGGCAGGGAGGAAGACCAAAGCCTTAAAAAGCTGAAAGCCTTTCCAGAAGGCCAGACAGGTGAACCTCCCAAGTTTTGGTTTGCCTCCTTGGTGGAGCTCAAAGTGAGCTGTCAGGGGCAGAAGAAGGGCAGTGAAACAGAGGCAAAGAATGAGGGAAGGAGGAATGGAGATGCAATCTCTGTCATGTTGTTCAGTTCAATCACAACACACAGTAACACTCTCCATATAGTGCACTACAGCCATCATACTGTACTGCAAAGCAATGTCAACAAATCATTAAAACCACACTAAATCCCAGAGCTAACTGTAATTTAATATTTTTGTTGTTTCAAATGACTGGTGAATTTCACCATAATGGGTGTAATTAGTGTTTTGGAGAGGCCCACTGAATCAAAATGGTGTAGCATTTCTGTATTTTCAGTGAGCTGATGCTGGAGAAGAATGTGCTTGCTGCTTTCGATTTGAGAAGCTCCAAATAGAGAGCTGCTCACCAAGTAGTACATGCAATTTAGACAGGCGACAAGAGAGATCAGGAAGGTACCCAAAGGTCATAAAAACAATAAGAGAAGGAAGGAAGGATGGATAGAGTCAGTGAAAAAGAGAGTTTAGGAGAGAGAGGACCATGGCGCCTCAAGGGCGGAGACTGAGAGAAGAGGCAGGTGGAGAGAAATTTAGAGACATAAGGTGTGTGAAAGGCAGAGAAGAGGGTGTGGATGGGGATTGAAAACCAGAGAAGATTTGGGGAGATAGAGAAGGTGACGCAGACCTAAAAAGGCTCCAAGCCTTTTATACAGAGATGAGATCTAAGTGTTGGTTAAGCTCTCCGGGGGGATACTGGCAATGAGATGCCTGGGGCTTTGAGGGAGAAGGTGAGAGACAGGGGGAGAGTCAGGGAAATGAAAGCGAAGAATAGAGGGAGATGGGGCCATAGATCTAAAGGAATAGAAGATTTAGAGAGCAATAGGCAGTCAGGCAGAGTGGCAGATACTTTGGGCCTAAAGCATTTTTTAGGTAAGAGGTAAACTTCCCAAGTTCAGGTTCAGCTGTCGAGGGCTTAGGTTCTTTTTTAGGCAAGAAGCATATAGAAAAATTAAGTCTTTGCTCATGAATCTCAGCCCATATTTTAAGAACCGGCGCCATTGAGGTGGTTGACAGTGAAATGCCTGGGGCAGAGACAGAGATAGCCAGGGGTAAAGGCAGAGGGCAATAAACAAAGCACGGTTAGGGATGCAGGCCCAGTGGCAGAACAGCCAATAGGATACAAACAAAAACGGTTCACAGAGTGTTAAAGGCAATTGGGAAGAAAAAAGTACTGACAATTTTGTCAAGTAATGTATGAGCAAAAGTGTATGGGGGAAAAAAGCTAATACTTAAATTATTATACCTGACAGAGATTCTTCTGACTTGGCCGGGCATTCCTATGAGTGCAATTTGCCAGTGAGGGAGTGTGTCTTAGGGAACCCTATTGGTCAGTTGGTGTGCCTGTCCAATAGGAGAGGAATGTGGGTGAGGTAATGTGAACCTCTGTGTGCATTATGCTGATGAAACCCCCTTGCTGTCAGGTTTGAAGAAGCAGCTGGTAACTCCATTTACATTGCAACAAATGAAGTGTGGGATAGTCTCCTCCTTGTCCAAACCAACAGTCAAGGCCGGGCATGATAGGGGCTGGTTTACATATTTGGAATTAGACTTGACTCAGTTGGGTAAAAAAAAAAAAGAAAAACAAAAGTGTCAACAATAGGTTTTGTTGCAGTTTTGCAGGTTCTTCTAGTTTGAGATTCAGTGTTAAATGCCTTGGGCAAGGGGAGAGAGATTGCTGTACAGTACTTAGTTTGGGCATTTGTGCTGTAATAAGAAGCAGAGGAGTTTTTGCAAAACAAGCAGGGGGGAGGGACAAAGCAAAACAGGGAAGACACACAGAGAACAGGATGCAAGCGGGGGGAAACTGAGGGATGTTTCAGAAGAAAAGCCAAGGGACCAGAAAGGGATGAAGGGAAGGCAAGCGGGGGGAGAAACAAAGGGAAGCTTTTCAACACAGAAAGAGTACCAGTGAGCTGGGGGAACATGCAGGTGAAATCCCTGTGTGCTGTTAGCTGCTACACTGCATTAGCTCCAGCTTTCAATTTGAGCCAGTGGCTTGCAGCGTGGATGGGATAGTGCGGAAAGAATGGAAGCCTGACCAGCAGGTGAAAGGGACTCACAGAGAACTTTACCATACAAGCATAACCCATTGTAAGGGTTTTACTTTTCTTTTACAAGGACTTTTGGCAACCAGTCCAGTTGAATTTTCCTCGCTAAATGCATTTTCAGTTCCACTTTAAAAGATCTAAGAAGGAATAAGGCACAGTGGCTGCCATGATACAGTATGATTACAGCGGAAATGCATTTATAAGTAGGTAATCAATGTACATGCCATGTCTATTTTACACATGAATGTGAGATACACCTGTTCTCACTGGAAACATAGCAGGAGCTTTATTTTATAAAATGTCACAAAATTGAAATCAGGCTGTGCTCCTTATCGTGTTGCAGAACCATGTTACATTCAATAGTAGAGTGTGGCTGTAGCTGTAGAGGGATACATATAGGGCTGTCTGTTAGTGTTGAATAGAAGCATTGTAGAATACAAACAGAATACCCGAAACTGCAAAGTGGCATAGTGTACAAATAATGAAGTCACCAAGTGCTGTTTTTGAAGATGGTGCAAATAGTACTTGAGAAATAGCACTGTAAGAGTAACAGTAATCAAATTTAGAGTAAGAGCTCTGGGACTGGAGATGTAGAATATGTGCCTGTATTACTATCTTACAGGGCTGGTACTTGACTTAGATGGCAGCCATAGAACTTCAATTGGAGTAGAGAGGACTTTCTTATTCAAATCAGTATTGCAGGATGGTCGGAGCTTGGCCATTTTTAAGGGAAAGAACTGTGACCGTTGTACTGGGCTAACTTTAGTTGATGGTAATTACTAATGCTGATTGCTACTTTCAGTAAGCAGGCAATGAACAAAATGTCTTTTCAGTTCTCTATCGTGTGAGACAGTCTTTACTGCCCCATACGTATGCTGTCATTGTAGCAACTAATGTCACAAATCAAAGCTGAACCCAAATGCAGACACCAGACAAGCTGGTAGGGTGATAAATAAGGCTTTCTGTTGATAAGACAGGCAGGGAAGGTGAGATGTTGGCTGCCTGGTGTTTGGGCAGAAGTGAGGGGAGGAATCCAGGTGGAGGCTTGATGGAGGTAGAGTGCAGGCGGGCAGGGGTAAGAGGGGTGAATGAAAGTGCAGAGAAAACAGGATGTGAAGTTGCTGGTGGGGTTAGCTGGCAGGCGAGGCGAGTATGCAGGCAAGTAAACTGGAGACAAGTGTAAAACACGGGTGTAACACGAGCTGACAGGCAGACAAATAAGCTAACAAACTGGCAAGGCAGGCGGGCAAAGTGACTGGTGTCAGGGCTAGAAGTGTGGCACATCGGCAAACTGTGAATGGCAAATGATCCGGTGGGGTCTGGCTGTTGATGCAGGGTTCTTGTCAAGGAGGGCGAAATGAAGGAGAAGTCATGGCGTTGTATTGCGTCATATCAATGGGGTACAACGCTCATTAGATGGGGTATGATCATAGCATACCAAGGCTGCCCCCATGGAGCGCACCCAGAGAGCACCATCCTTTATTTCTAGTTCTTGGTTCTTGTCGGGAAGTGGTGGTGGCTTGATGGCGGGCAGGTGTGCTGATTCAGGATGATGGGCAGGTGTGCAAGGAAAGAGAGAGGGCCGGCGGGGGACGGGGAACACACAGCGGCAAACCAAACCGAGGCACACCAAGCAAACATCACTCATACTGAAAGTCTGAAAATAACAAAAACACACTCACACAACACGCAGGCAGCTGTCACAGAGGAGGAGTTGTGACAGCTAACCACAATCACCAATTTATTTAGAGGTAGCCAAATGGCCACGGCAAACACTGCCATCACCGTTCTACTCCATTCAAGTTCTATGGCAGCAGCACTTGTGTGTGTGTGTGTGTATGTGTGTGTGTGTGTGTGAGTGGGAGGAGGGTGACAAGTGATCATGGTCTTAATGGACAGGTGCTGTCTCCCACAAGATCATTTCTCAAACAGATGGTTGCCCGGGTGGGCAAGGTCTGTGGCAGTTTACCCATCTTTTTGTTCGCTATGGTGTCATGAAGCTCCTTGATGGAGAGCAGCTGACAGTCAATGATCCGCTCAGCGGTGGGGAGCACACACTGAAGCCTTGTTCTTTGAATGGCAAGCAGGCAGGGACACAACCAGCCTTTGATGGAGGGAATGAGGATCCTTTCGATTATGAATCTGTAAAATTGAGCCAGGATTGGTTTACATTTGAAAGTCAACAAGGTGTGTTTTGATCTTAGAAAAAAATAGCTATATTGCATTGTGAATGTCCACTGACTCTTATTATAGATATGGTCTTGTGTTTCCAAAATAACTTCCAGTTTAACGTGTTATATGAATGTATGTTTTTCATAAATAATATGACTAAGTTGACTTTGCTGGAGATATTTTTCATCAGCATACTGAGCACTAACTGGTGTGCTGTTTATGTATTTGCTGCTTTCCATTTTTTGATTGCTGTATTCATATGTGATGGGTTGAAGAGTTCACACTTTAATCCTCAGCTTTGACTGCTTGTTCTTTTTCTGTCTTTCTTTCTTTCTTTCTTTCCTTACTTTTGAGCATTTTTAAGTTTAATCTAAAAAATGCATGCTTGAATTAATAATTTATCATAAGTGTATAGTATAGCGTAAGAGTTTGAGGGAGCTACATGAAGTGAGACAGGCAGGTTGCACAGTAGGTGTTGCAGAATATGGCAAATGCATTAGACACACATCCAGACAGGGTGGAAAAAGGATTGATGATGGCAGATAAAACCAGACTTCCCTCTCAGTCACTCAGCAGGAAAGCAGACAGAGCGAATGACTGACAGCCAGCCAAACATTTACATGGGGACAAAGAGACCAGTAGCACAGACACTAAAGACAGGTAGACGACAAAAATGAAGACAAGACACAAATAGAGAGGCCACAGACAGGCAGATTGGTAAGCAGACATGTTGACTAAAATTGGGCAAGCAAGAATTAATTCATAATGTGAAACAGAAACGGGGACAAGCATAACATGCACAAGAATAAGCAACAGAGTACTATGCTCTTTGAATTCTTTGCAATATTGAAAGTCTTCTTGCTTTGTTGACGAAAGCTTTTTGATTCTTTTGATTTACAAAGGTTTCTCACTGCAGAGGGCATAAATCAACCAGTTTAAAATGTTTATGTAGCTTGGCACCATTGAATATAAATGGTAGCGACTTCACAATGATTAATATGGACCTATAACAAAGAACCAAGTTTAACTCACTGGAAAAACTGTATGGTGTGTGTGTGTGTGTGTGTGTGTGTATGGTTGCTCAGGTCTTGGTGAGGTGAGGATAGTGAATGTGATACCACCTTTATTGGGATGAACTTCAGAGTAAGTCCAAACTAAATCAAGATAAATGCACATTGCATTGTTATATGACGCTGTAAAATAAATTAATATATAAATAAAATGACAACCACCACACCCACACACTTTAGCCAATCAGTGTAACAGCTGAATCCGTTCTTTCTTGGCCCATGACCAACCTTTCCACAAAGCTTCATGCAAATTTGTGCATAGCATTCAGAGACTTCCTGCTCACAATTAAACAAACTATTTTTGGTTTGTTTGTTTTAAAAGAATGGCGTGAAAACATAGCCCCCATCCAGCTCAATTGATGGAGGTAATAATCATCATTTGAATGACATGTGGCGGCCTCTATTCCCAGAGCATATTTGAGTAAATAAAGACATGAACTCAGCTCAGGTAGTCATTTAGATACCTTGGGCACATTGTATGCATGTGCATGTAAGCCTTTCTTTTCATGTCTTCTTTATTTATGTGTGCGTTTGTGTTTTACAGCTGCTGTTGGGAGTTACTGCGATGGTGATGATGATTGTGTTGCCAGTGATAATGTCGGCGTAATTAGACTCAGTGAGCTCGCTAACTTTGTGCTCCTGGACAGATTGGAACAGCCTTGTTTTGTCATTAAAGACGCCATCAGGATGTCTCTATTTGCTCATTTGCCTTTCACGTACACACACAGAAACACACTCAAACATATTTACTGCAAATCTGCTTCACTCTCTCACACACATTCCTCTCTGTTCTTAGTTAAAACTTTCTGGTAGACAGATTGCAGCACTGTCCAGCTCTGGACTGTGAACAAGAAGAGGACGTGTGTCTTGAAATGCAACACTTTGCCAAGAGCATCATTTCATAAACCCAAATTTAGGAGTGTAAACCACTGATTTACCAACATTTATAGTGATGAGTTAGTGTTGAGAAAACCTAGCTAACATTATAATCTCTCAACAAAACAAAAACAAAACAAAAAAAAAACACACTGTCTCTTGTGAGAGGCCTCAGTCATTCAGTGTGGACTAGACAACCCCCGCCAAAAAAAATGTACTCTCATTTTAAATGTGCACTTGCCGAAGCAATGCATGGCAATGGTGCATCTTCTTTCTTGATGATGCTCGTGTGTATTTATATGTCTGTGCATTATTGTGTGTGACGCAGTGAAAGGGAGAAATTTCAAAAGAAAGTGAAAGAAAAGCCAAGAGAAGAGAAAGACAACAACCATCCACCTCAAGCTGTTATTGTTTTGTTGTGATGTGCTTTCTTGTTTGATATTGTTGTTGAGAGGCTGGGACCATTTCCTGTTAATTTCCTCAATGTAGCAAAAAGCACTGATGCGGTATCAGACACACACACACATAATCTTGCTTTTACCAAAATGTCTCCTACTGAACTCCCTTGACCTTCTCAACTCGTAGCCTGTGGGATATTGCTTCATTTAGTGTCGTCATTTACTGCGTAATTGTGTATCTGCGGCTGGGTTTGTGTGCACATGAATCTGGTCGGGACTGAACGTTATTTAGAATGAGGGGTCACAGGGGGAATTTAGAGTGCTCTGAAATAAAAAGCTGTGACCCTCCTTCTGACCGAAATATATTTTTCCTTAACCCTCCTCAAGTGATTGGAAAAAAAATGATTGACCCTCTCCTGCTGAACATCATACTTTTTTCACTGGTGAAACCATATTCAGTGTATAATCAATGAAATATATTTGTTCTTTTTTTCATGCACAATTTGGTGAAGAAAAATGCTCTCCATTACCATTGTCCTGTCACTGAGTATAATGAATTGTTTCCCTGATTTACCCCGTAGATGAACACAGGAATGCGGAGCGCCGAGTTTAACAGGCAACACCAAAACCATTTTCTACCGAAACTCAAATGCAAAGTGAAAATCAAACGATCCACACAGCTTGTGGCCAATGTTGTGCGGCTGCAGCAGCTACTCCATAACCCAATTGATTCCGTTCAGTTTCTTGTCTTGCATTTTTTCCGAGTAATTTTCAGTTTTAATAAGACTATCTTCAGCAGAGAGAGACTGCAGCGAAATCCTTAAATATTTAGTGTAGGTAGCTGTGTTTGTGGACGTTTGTTCACTCTTTATTGTGAGACGCCATGTCTGTTGTTCTTTCTATGCACCGGACATGTACCCCCATGCCCCGTCATCACCAGCAGAGCACTGCTGATTCACCAGATACTGTCTACACTGTCTGGATAGGCCAAATACAAAGATCGATAGACAGTACAATTCAAATTTGCATGACCTTCCCCTGTTTTCCACCAGTGTACCCCTCCCATAAGTGTCCCTTAGTCTGTTACCATGTGAATTTGCTTTCTTGCAACGGCCAGTGCCCTTCTTCAAAAAAGTATTACTTGCTAACTAAATCAATCTCCCGCCATTATGGCTTTCCTCTTAAGATGCTGTTCTGAAGTTTAATTTTGACACCATCACTACGTCGTCCCGGCCCTCGCGCCCTTAACAAGTCTAATCAATCCAGTTAATTGCTTGGCCACCTCACCAGCAATGACAGCAGTGTCAGCTTTTGTCCATATCAAATACATCATGAGGTAGTTGCTTTACATAGTTAAGGAGGCACATACACACACACACACACACACACACCTCAGACATCATTAGCGGGAGTCTCAACCAGAGTAATTTAATTAGGATTATCTTGACCTGCAGTGTAGCTTGTTAAGAACAGACGAGTTGAGGTAGTGAAATTTGTGACACTGGCATCTTGATTTTATTGTCATACAAACGTATTTGTTAATAGAGATAATAATAGTGGTCGGGTGTTTTAATCCAAAACAGTGTCAGCAGATATTTGTCGCGTGGGTCTCTCAGTAGGAATGTGGGTGGGTTCAGCAAAAGTGGCTGTGCTCTAATTAGGCATTCACTCAAACCAATTTCGCTTTTGTGGAAGGAGCATGTGCAAAAAGTGCAAACAAAATCCCTTTTCATCTGAGTTCAAGTGAGAAAAACCGTTGTTATTTTTAGTTGAATATGTTTACTCCAGAGTAACAGGCATTTCATTAAAACATCCAGATAACACTGAAAAAATCGGAGGGAACAAATATTTATCTGAAATGCGTTATTTGTGCTTAGTGAATGGTATTCAAATGGGGGAAAATCCCTAATACACTGTTCTGCTCCTTTCAAGACATATTATTGTCTATTTTGGTGGGAGTTTCTATCAATTTCACTGGCAAATGGGGTACTGTAATGTAACCACAAAGGAAACATAAATAACCAAGTTATTTGTTGCTATGGTGCTCCCCTCTGAGACATTTGCATCATGAAGTGAAATCTTCTTCCAAAGTTAAAAAAAAAAAAAGTGCTTGAAGAAATTGATAGACCAAAATGCTGCCAGAAAATTGGCCTCCTGCTATCACAGAGTGGCCACCACATGTGGGAAGACCATATGTTGTTGTTTTCCTGCCTGTGTGTGGAAACCAAAAGAAGGTCTACGGTGCTGACAGATGGACGGCACTGACTACAAAAGCCTGAGCTGAGAATAGGCCTTATAGGAGGAGAGGTGAAATGAAAGTAGATTGAATACAAGCAGATTTTTTTCTTCTAGAAAACTTTGACCCCAATCCTCCATTAATATATAGTGTATTTACTATTTAATGTTCATAATGTCTGTACACCTGCATTTCTTTCTTTCTTTCTTTCTTTCTTTCTTTCTTTCTTTCTTTCTATCCATTTCTGTCTTTCTTTCTTTCTTTCTTTCTTTCTTTCTTTCTTTCTTTCTTTCTTTCCATTTCTGTCTTTCTTTCTTTCTTTCTTTCTTTCTTTCTATCCATTTCTGTCTTTCTTTCTTTCTTTCTATTGATTGCATGCTACTTACATATGATGTATTCCTGTTAATTTTAAGCAAGATGATAAACCATAAAATGGATAAAATAATGGATGTAAACCAATGACTAAAGATCACGAGGAACACTATTTTTATATAATTTGTTAAATAACATTTATTTAAACATTATTTAGGCAGAACAGTCCTGTAAGACTCAGCAGCAACTCATTTAATTATAAACAGAAGAATGCAGTCAGCATCAAAGTACAATGAAGTCACGCATGTCACTGAATCTACTTTCTCATTCTGTTATATTTTGAAAATTCAGCAGTTATGTGTTCCTCTTGAGTCATGTTTGTAACGTCTTCATATTTTAGTTAGAACTACTGTATGTTTTTGAGAGTTGCTTTGTGAAGGCAATACACGTGAAAGGGGAGGCAGAAAATGGAAGATCTGTGTTCTGCAGTGTAGCTCTTGGTAAACCTGAGTGGCACAATATAGACGTATATTGAGCTCAAGAATATATACAGGCGAATGTTTTTCTTAACTTGCATACCGCTGTAAGCCCACTCTACAAAGCACGAACATGAAGTTCATGAAGGCTTTCCAACCCTTCTGTCCTGCAGCTTGTTAGTACAAATCACCTTTTCGAAACCTCAGACTGTGCTGACCTTAAGATACCTGAGTAATAATAATGCATAAATATCAGAGAGGCATGTCCTATATGGCTTCATAAGTAGATCTGCAGCAGAGACTGAGCCCACTCATCAAGAGAGATGGCCAGCCAGCCCTGGAATAAAGGTACAATGATGAGCAAGGGCAAAACCAGTTTGTGCTGAATCTGTGTGTGCATGTCTATCTGTCTCTATCATCTGTGGTGTCTGATATTTTTCTGCATCAGACTCGGACAGGAATATTTTCTCCCAGAGGATGAAATCTACAGTAATATCTCTATCTCCATCTCCTCCTCTCCAGATATCCGTGGTATTGAGGATTTCCTGGACCGGACCTCTCAGCAGGGAATGGACGTGTCCCTTCAGAAGGTGGAGTCCAATATCAACATGATGATCACCAGTCTGTTCAGAACCATGCGTGTGGAGGAGCTACACCGCTACAGAGACACGCTACGTAGGGCCGTGCTGTTCATGAGCCCAGCTACTGCCAAGGCTTTTATCACTGAGGTAGGGCACACACTTTATTTGTCACATCAGCACTGCACATACCATGCACGTCCACAGACATGGGAAACGCCTCGTACTGCTGAATGCATGATATTTCCTGAACACTGAAAAGTTGTCATTGTAGCAGAGCTTTATTAAAAGGTTATTAAGCTCATAGAGTCATGGTAAATAATTTAAAATCACAAGCCTAACTGAGAGGCAAACAGGTTTTGTGCATCATTTGCAAATGTTATTGCCCATTAATGGAGCATGCAAGTGCATCCGCTGCTGGACTAAAATAGAAAAGATATCCAGCATTAATTTCTTAGGCAAGCCACAACAAAATATATCAACACAGCAACTTTCTTATCTGCCTGCCAAAAGTAAAGAGGCACACACACATTAATGCTTGTGAATGTGGCTGGAGAAAAAAAAAAAAAAGGTGAATGTAAAAATAATAAAAAGGCCTCAGATGCGTTCTATCCACACTCCATGACGTGGGTCAGCTGGAAGGACAGGCATGAAAACTGACCAAACAGGAGGGCGAGGCCTGCCTTTGCCAATTTTCTCATGTTGTAGTGTTACATGAATGAATCTCCCACACCTCACAGATCTATGGTTACTATGGAGCACAATCTTTGGCTGCATGGTACAATGCACCCTAACAAAACATAGTAATGGAACTGTGAACAAACTTCACACTATTGTGATTGGCATTTTCCCCTCACATTTACATGGAAATGCACAGAATTACCTTGGATACTGTGTACCTCTATTTTCCCAGGAGTTTTACTGGAAAATGCACACAATGTCATGCCAGTTGTGCTCCCTCAACCAAAAGAGGGCAGACCTTGGCAGAATCCTTGCTGTCAGTTAAAGACCTTGTATGTAAAACAATGATTTTTTTTTTTAAAAGTTGTCCATTTGGAGAGGGTTTTAGGAGTTCAAGGGTTGTAGAATTTTCTCAACCTGTAATGTAAAAAAATCTCCAAAACAGCAAATTTGTTTTTTTTGCACTTAATTTTATGACAGTGTTGTCAGTGTTAATGTCAGTTCCATACCAAAAAATCTGTTTTAGCGCTTTTAAAATCGTTCTTGATACTATAACCATCCTTCCTCTCTCATCTGATCCACTTTTTTGTGGACCTGCACATCATTGCGATTCGACAAGTCAGAAAGTCGGATAAAATCTCCCTTCTCTGGCTTTGGCACTGAGGAGCAAATCAATTGAAATGACTAACGCAGATCAAATTTAGCAAAATTTCCATACAGATATTTGACTCATAATGGGGTCCACACTGCTTTCTGGCATATTTAAATGGAGGTCCAAATCTATTAATTTTGCAGTTCTTTTCACAAAGACCTTTTTTTTGTCTCGGACAGTCAGCCACACATGTATTAATCATGTTCTCTGGCTCATGATAATAGCCTATGGACTTTAAGCCAACTCAAGTAATTTCTCTGTGTCTCTCCCAATTAAGCAGATCAGCTGAAATCTATTACAACTTTTTCTCATGTCCTATGTTTTATTCATGATGCCTTGCACATGACACTCATGAAAATTTACATAAGCGATAGGAAAATATTCTTCTCTCTCGCCCTATCAGTGTCCGTCTCCCCTCATTTCTTTATGTGTCTCAGTTCCTGTATCTCTTTCTCTACCCTTGCAATGCAAACCCTCCCCCTGCTTACACACACACACACACACACACATGCATACACACACACTCTCCCTTCTTGCGCTTTATCTCTGCAGAAGACAATTAGGGGAGTTTCTTTTGCACTTATACATAAATGATATGGAGGTCATGGTTGAAAGCAATAGGCTGTAGTGGCGGTTATGAATTCATAATTTGAAGCGGTAGGATGGTGCTTAATCCCATGTGTCATGTTCTCATCTCAGTTTAATTAAAAGTGACCTCGGAAAGAGCAATCACAATCTAATTTGGTTGGAGGCGTGACAGAGAGGGGGTGAAAGACTGTGCGTGCGTGTGTTCCTAT
This sequence comes from Myripristis jacobus, assembly GCA_900302555.1. Taxonomy (NCBI): domain Eukaryota; kingdom Metazoa; phylum Chordata; class Actinopteri; order Holocentriformes; family Holocentridae; genus Myripristis; species Myripristis jacobus. Next base: position 13,178 of record OMLB01023999.1, read on the forward strand.
AGCTGCATGTGTGTGTGTGTGTATATTAACTGAGCATTACATGTGAGTGTGTGTGCATAGTGTGTATGTGCCTTTCTGTATGCACTCTCTCTCTCTCTCTCTGTGTGTGTGTGTGTGTGTGTGTGTGTGTGTGTGTGTGTGTGTGTGTGAGTATGTGCATCTTGGGAACAAACTAAAACCCATGGGCTGTGCTGAGGGCTACTGCAACACATCCCAGGCTCTACTGATACTTTTTTATACATCATAAGGGAGCAATGACCTTTAAAACCATATTTCACTGTAAGAGCAACATTTCCCTTCTTCTGAAATACACTCTTCAACATTAGCATGCCTTTAATTGGTAGCTCAGCGGCATGATCTGCCTCTGAAGTGTATGTTCACCAGCAGTGTAGCAGCTTTTCTCTGACTTTGTCCATATTTGAAAATTGTGCTCACATCCTAGCATGTGCAAGATTAACAATAGATGAATGGATAAATACTTTTTAAAAAAAATGGTTATGTCTTACACGTGCTTGGCAATTTTTATTGTTCCATATTATAAAATGACCATCATTTCTTTGCAGGATACGGGATCTTGGTCAATAGCATTGGCTCAGTTATTACACTGACTGATGTCATGATTTCTGACTTTCTCACCTGTACTTTGTTTTGGAACAAAAATGGAGGCGGGAGGTGCTACAAGTGAATGATCACACCAGATCCCAATGCATTTCATTCTCAGGCCAAGAATGCAGGTGACAAATGAGTATTAACATGCATCATGGTATGTTCACTGGACATTTCTGCCCCATGTGTGCTATCATTATCCTGGTTTCCTGTTCATTTATAAAAAAAAAAAAAAAATGTATGCATTTTTTTCTGTCAGTGACTTAGAACTGCAAGCTGAGATGTTGTTGCATTGCCTGGGTCACTGTCAGAAGTCAGTAATGTCAGGGATTACCTGATGCCCCTTAAAAACTACACGTTACACCAGTGTAAAATAGTCATTTACCCTGTCACATTAGTCTAATGTCACCTGCAGGGCCAAAAGCAGGCTGGACAGGGCATGGTCATTATCTGTGTCCCTTTCCACCTGAATTAGCTCAATGACCTTCCCCCAAAACAACAGAGATGATTTGAGCTGCAGTATAAAATAAAAAAAAAATCGGGCCTGGATTCAACATATCTGATGACTGCTTATTGAATGAACTTAATTTTCAATCATTCGTTCAGTGTTTATATATATATACATATGATCCTTGATGATCCTTGATGGAAAATTGCTTCAGCTATTATACAGTATGATAGTGTTTAAATGCCAGCCTTCATTTTCGTGTGTGAGTGGAACCCAAATTAGTTTTCTAGAGTTTCCCTGTCTCTCCTTTGGGGAGGTTGACAAAGCAGTCATTTAATCTAATTTAGTCAGACGTCAAGTGGAGAGGGGTTTTTAAGATGAAGTGTCGGGAGATGGTTAAGATTGGTGGATAAGATTGATGACCATGTATCTCCCTCCCTGGCAAGTTGGGGAGGAGGGAGGAGGGGCTGGGGGTGAGAGAGAGAGAGAGACATATACGGAGCCTGAGAGAGGAGGGAGGGTTGAACTCAATTGAGGGAGACTGAGACTGAGACACAGAGACAGACACAGGTAGCCAGGGAATCATGCAGAGACAGAGAAAGATGACTTGGATCTTGTTTTTTTCTTGATCAGAGTTATTTGTGAGCTCATTTGTCACAGCAGCACCTCCCTCCCAGATGCACCAGGCCACAATGTGTATGGTGGGGACTGAAATCTGTTCCAAAACTAACAGAGTAGATCAGGGAGAGAAGAAGAGGAAGGAATTGAGATGAGTCTGGTAAGAAGAAGGGAATGATTCAGGAGATTAAACAGGTAGATATGGAGGGCTGGGAAAGTAATTGGGAGGGCAGAAATTAAAGAGAAAAGGAAGACTGAGAATGGCACTGAGCACTGCAAGCAGAAGAGAGTACATTTGTAAGTAAAAAAAGATCAATGACTGAACAATGTAAATAAATTGAAAAAAATGGGTTTGACTCAAACCATGATGACAGATTAGAGCAATTTGCTTGTCCCCGTCAGTGATGTCTCCGTCCCTGCTTTACTCTGATTTGTGGGTTCTGTTTCCGTGTTGTGATGTGAGCCCAGCAGGAAATTCACTCAGCATCTGTTGGTTTCGCAACAGAATGTCTTCCACCATGCACATGACCATTGATTTTAGCACACAAACACACATATAAACTGATAACCAACATGCTCATTCAATTTTCTGCATTATTTCACTTTTTCCTCTGCTCTGTTGCCTTCTTCCAGTCTAGTACATGCGGGTGAGTATACCAGCCACCGCTAGCGAGCCTGCTTGCTGGTACATGCCTCTCCCTGTTCATGTAGACAGAAACACAAAATTGTTCGCTTGCGCTGGGACCCAGGCTTATTAAAATATTACTGCTCTTGTCATGTGTTATGAGTGTCTCTCTTGAACTTAATAAGCCCATAAAGGACAAATAACACTTCAAATTTGGGGAAATAAAAATCAGCAAAATTGGGGTTGGTAGGGAGGTTTTTCTCATGACAACAGCAGGCCTTGTGATGCTGCGCTGCTGAAGCAGAAAGCACTTAACAAGAGAAAAATTCATACAGTCCTTTTGCAGGGATACAGTGGGTGTAACTGCAAAGCCCCACATTTTCATATCATAACCATGAATTGCAGTGTGCTTAGACCCAAAGAAAGGGGAGGCGAAGGCTGTGATTTTGCTGTGATAACCACAGAGGGCAGCGGCAATAACAGCGACTGCAACGTGGCAAAGGCAAGGGGATCAATAGTGTTCATCCCTCAGTGTGTGCACCTTTCAGACAACAGCTTTGAAAAGGCTGAGCGCTTAGTGTGAAATGACCTGAGTTGTCACTGTCTATTACAGCAGGATTTCAGAAGACTACAGTGTATCCAGTTTAAATAGGAAAGACCATTTCTCAGCTGATACACAGTTCCATGCCATTGTGTCCTACCACAACTAGAAAAGCTATTTCACAAGGCTTCCTTAGTAAGAAAACACTGAGGTGTGTCATAGTAATTTGACTGAAAAAAAGCACTACAGTTATTACCCGTGGTCCAAAAGTGCCAAAGGTACAATTAGAAATATGAGAAAACATTTTTTTTTTTTTTTTATCTCAAAATGTAGAATAATTTTGTGGTGGTGATGCACGTTCAACAGTGACTTGGCCTCCTTTTTTTCTCCTTGGTCATGGAAAGTCTACAGTACATGTATGATATATGAGCCAGTAAAGTATCTCATGGTTGAGATTTCCAAGTTCCTTTTTTGTCTGAAAAAAACCCCCAAAAAACATATAAAACACATTTATGTCAGCTCCTGTTATAAAGCACAGAATATATATATATATTTTTACTATCTTGAGAATGAGCCTAAGCTCCATTGTTATTAGGACTACACGAGAAACCACTTAAAAGTAATGTAGATAGTACATTTGTAATATGTGCACCGATTCATGTAGAAAAGCACTATATGTTCTTGTTTTTTTTATCTCCCTGTCTGTCTCTATCTCTGTTTGTCTGCCTCGTCTCCATTTGCTCATTCCGCTCAAGCTAAAAATATTGGATGAATGAATGAATTTTACTTGAATTAGATATGAATGTTTAGAATGTAGATAATATTGTAATAAGTCAAAGGTAGCTGAGTTCATCTCTCTCTCTCTCTCTCACACACACACACACACACACACACACATACAATATCTGGCCTACACACAGACATATTTGATCTCAAATATGCAAAGAAGTGGAAAAAATATGAATTTTGCCATTTGATGTTGAAATGTTAAAATATTAAAAATTATACCATTTTGAGACTATTTTCTCTTTAACTGACATTTCTTGCTTGAAGGACCATCAGAAGGGTAGCAGATTATTTAAGAGATGACAGATGCTGAAAATAAATGAAATATGAAGAAAGATATGCTGCACAGGACATAGCAAATAGCATATTTACCAAATGTGGCAGTAGGCTAGCCAATGCAAAAATAGTAAAAAGTGTAAAGCCTACACTCATTGCTGTTCTTTGGCTTCCATGAAATAAAGATTTAGGCTGACCATATCCCTTGTGAAAGAGACAGGTATGTGTACTTTATATGTCGAGAGGATGAAATAGCAAACTCCACATACCCACAGAACCACATTTATACCCTCTATACACTCAAAGAAACAGAGAGCATGCTTTTTTCTCTGCACTGAAAGAGACTTGTACACCCCAGGTTTTTCTTGGCTCAAAAAGAGGCTCAGGTGGTGTCGCAGTGCGACCAGTCGGGCTTTGTCATGGTGGCAAATTCCTTCAATGCTAATTTTATGCTTTCCTAGACAACAGTTTTTGGCAAGATAATGCTGTCCTAGTTGAGGCATTCTTTATGCTCCAATTTTGTTCATTTTTCCGCGGCTAAGAGGACCAGAGTAGGCACATAAGTTTGTCACTATTCATTCATCAGCTCATTTGTCCCTAACAGGGATCTTTGTAAGTAGCAGGGATCTTTCACTTTGATTCCATGAAAGATGATGGCCATTGACACTGACAATTCCAAGTACTCCCTATGCTATGACAGGATTATGTTACAGGACTGTTATTATTTATTCTTTTTTTCTAGGTTAAGTGAGATTAAACAATATAGCACGCTCTTCATGAGTCAAGAAGGAGGTGAAGATGCTATAGATTACCCAAAAAAAGACAAGCGTCCACAGATATGTGACTAATAAATCACATATCTATGTATTAACATCTGTAAATCAACAAAATGCATGCTTTAAAATGTCCAGAGAATTTTGGCCCATAAAAAAAAACAACATATGGATAATCTAGATATTCTAGAGAAGGCCAGAACACCAGCATACACGTTTGAATATTTACTGAGCTTGATGTCCCACAGTGGGTTCAGTCAGTCACTGAATTTCAATACAAATTTGGGACAGCTTCCATCTTATATATGCATTTTTGATCACACAGAAATTTTGTGGTCACTACACTTGGAAGCCTCTTCAATAATTTTCTTTTGCTGACAAGCTCCAAAATGCAGTCAGAGATGGCATAGAAAGCCCTTATGATCTGCGCTTCTCTCTTCCCACGCCTGTAATAGCCCGGAGAAAATTTGGGAACATAAAGAAGTTATGTTCCAAAATGTCTTTTGCCCAGTGGGTGGATAGTTGATAGAGCAGGGGTGGGAGGCTCTGCTGGGAGCTGTGGCTGCTTTGAATAAGTTGTTGGGTTGTTGTCACAGCTTCAGGATTGTACTATGTGCTCTCTCTCTCTGTCTCTGTCTCTCTCTCTCTCTCTCTCTCTCTCTCTTCATAGTTATGAAAAGAGAGAAAGAAAGAAAGAGGGTATATTTACAGTACAGAGTATTTGTGTATTACTCTAAACTGAAGCACAGTCCCCCCCCTGTTTAATGCAGCAATCTACTTAATGATTAGTAGATCAAGTCATGTCATTTGTTGGCAAGTTATAAATCAATTTCAAACATGTAGAAAAAAAAATGCGTGAGTAGACTACTACATAGGGTTCAGTTTGTAAGACGAAGACAATTTACTGATGAAGGTGCTCTTTTGGTGGGGGTGAAAATATACACTAGAGAAAAAGGGGGGTCCAAGTCACTCTACTAAGTCAAGTTAAAAAGCCTTTAATATGTTGGCTAGTTCAATGAACAACAACAAAACCTTTAAAACATGACCCTTCAACAGTGAAACTAACTTTAACAAACATCATACAAAATGGCAGCTGGGTGTTATACAGATTGTATATACGATGCAGCTACCTTTCCAGTCTACAAATCAGTCTAAGCAGTATGCACAAGGTAGTCATCTCACAGGGTGGAGTTAGTTTTCAGATGTGGCAGTCAGTGGGTCACATCTCCAGAGCAGAGTTCACAGGACAGTTGTCAGTCACGACACAATATGCAATTACAAAGAACAACAAAACCAGGGGGGAGTATTATACTATTTAACCATTTAACAAAAAGTCACTCTGTTGTTGGTCATGCAACATTCATATACAAAAGGTGTGAAATCCCAGCACAGTATGAAGGTAAAGCATGTAAAAGAGCCGCCTGTCCACCGGAGGAAAGCGTGTCACTGTGACATTGTGTGTCGCTAATGTGTGAAAAATAGACAATTGTATGAAAGAACAGTAACGTCACATAGTATAAAGGGAGGGACAGAGTTGGTGTAAGGAGGCAGGTGGCGTGGTGTATGGGTCAAACGTGCAGACTTTCCTGTGAGAGACCCAGCTTCAAATCCACACCCAACCAATACTGGAGTTTGTTTTTACCATGTTTGCTAATGTTAGTTAAAGTTTCCTAACATTTACCCTAACCTCAAGTAGGAATATCTAAATCTTACCCGGATACAGCAATACTATTTTCTGATTGGCCGTTCAGTAGCTATATTCTTTTTATTTGATTAGCTGGTGCATGGCAGGGCCTTCTGAACTCTACCTGGAACTCACTTGATTCCTCTACCTGTTCCACTGTTATAAAAATTAGTGGCGCAACTTGGTGGGCGTTATCCTGGTAATTTCTCTGCGTGAGAAATACAAGGTGTGGCGTGTGAGCGTGTGAACGGGTTGAGATGCGTGAGACTTTTCTACTATAATTTGTAGAGCGTGGTCTTTACCTGCTCTACCTGTAAAGCGTCATGAGATAACTTCTGTTGTGATTTGACGCTATATAAATAAAGTTTGATTGATTGACTTGAGAGCTTTGGTGTAGACGCTTTGGCATGATATCGCGTTGGAAATCCATGTCCTCCCTGAACCCAGGGTTCAAAGTTACACATCCTGTCCGAGGAAGGTATACGGTCAATGCCCATGGCTTGGAGAGTGGAAGGGTCATTTTGATGAAGAGACTTACTGAATAGTATTGGGCCATTTGATAATCCACATTTCTTACACAAACAGCACACATTTGCCAAGTTGTCCTGAAATTGTCTCTTTGTCCGTCCAACATGAAACACTTTACATTGTGGGTATTCTGATCTGTAAATGACATAAGCAGTCTTGCAGTTAATGAAATGATTCACTTGGCAATCTTTATTGGCATACAGTGTCCAAAAAGTCTTTCCTTATGTTATGGCAGTGACTGCATCTCCCATTGTTTATTCTGTTGGATGGCTGTGGACCAGCCTGTCTCCTAAAGTAGGGCTCCTCCTCAAGCTAATGACTGGCAGCTCTGCGAAGATGTCACGTAAAGTTTCATCACGCTGAATGATACTCCAGTTGCTCCTAATAATCTGTTTAATTTTTTTAGCTTCAGCACTTTATTCGGACAAAGACAATGCCCTCAGGCGTCGGGCGTGCAAAAGGTCTCATGCTGAAACGAGTTAGAACGTCCTATGAAGGTTTTTTAAAGTTTTTTATTATTCATTGAACTCGCCAGTGTATAAAGGGCTTTTTAACTTGTCTACTGAAGAGTGCCTTACACCGTCCTTTTTCTCTAATTCAGACATATTTTGAAAATGAACGCACCATGACTTGTCCCGTTGGCCCTGCATTGTAATTAAAGTGGAATAAAAAGCACTGGCAAGATCTGTTTGGCCCTGGCATTGGACACGTCAGCAGGCTCTGTCGTACTTTGTTTGGCCCTGCTGTGGTAAGCGACATACTGTCTCCCCGGGTTTTGTACCCAGGGAAATGAGCCAATGACTGATCGATTAATCAATTCAACCATAATTACCTTCCTAAACAGTTACTGTTTATGTCCACATGATTACATGGCGGACTCTGTGGTTTGCTTGCAATGCTCCATAATCTCTGATTAAAAACAACAACAACAAAAAAACACCCCCAAACAAATTCGGAAAGGCTTTTCATTAACAGCAAGATGAAGTCAAATACCTTCTACGGCACCAAAGCTAAACACTGTTGACCTTATAGGAGGTAAATTTCTACCTCCTTCATGCCTCAGAGAACTGGAGGCTTTTCTTTATGAGGAACAGTCCAATACCTAGACCTGCAGGCCGTTTCTGTGCCAAGGTACGGCTCCCTGGCTGGGCAGTGCTCCCTGGCAGCCAACTGAAATCATCCTCACATCTTTAAAATAAAAGCCCTAACTCAGGCTTCCTGGATGGTCCTTTTAACAAAATATAAAACTTGAATCAATGTATAGAAATTGTAATTTATTGATGATTCATTTTTTAAATGTTATCCCCGTAACTGGGTTTTGAGATACAATATTTGCATTTTTATAGACAGTGGCCTAACTTAAATTGGAAAATTGACTCCACCTTTAACCTTTCATAGCCATAAGTGAATCATACAAAATGCATGTATGAGTCTCACATTTAAATATATGTATGTTACGGTGTCACCCTGCCCCTGCTACAATAATAACTCTAAATATTTCATGAGCAAAAAAAAATCCAAACATTTGTTACTGACAAACTTCACAAAAAAATATTCATGACATATTGAAAAAGACTCAAAAATCCTACAAAATCTAACGTGTAATCTATTTGATTTTAGTCTCTGTGTGTACACGCATGCACGCATTTTTTTTT
>OMLB01023999.1:25898-39217 GCA_900302555.1 Myripristis jacobus
GAAATGAAGGAGTGACTCTGCCCTTTTATTAATGAAGGAGAGATGCCAGGAGAGGAGATAAGAAAGGAGGAGAGAGGAAGGCGGCAAATGTGGAGGGAGGGAGGGAAGTGGAGGGAAATCAAGGCACAGGAGAGTGGGTAGTGGTTATTTATGTATTTATTTATTTTTCTCATGGCAAAGACAGGTGAGGAAAGACATGGGGAGCAGATGGAAAGGTGAAGACGTAATATCAAGGGTGCTAAAAGTGAGAGAACAAGGGCAGACATACAGACAAGGAGGAAGACAAGAAGTGATGCAGGAAAGGATAAAGTGGGTGGTGACGTGTAGAAGGCAATAATGGAAGACAGGAGGTGATCTGAAGATAAGGTAATGAGAAAAAAACAAACAAACAAACAAACGACAACAAAAAAAAACAAAGAAAAAACACAGACTGCTTAAGTGAGAATCAAGCCAGACAAGATAAGTGGCTGTAGAGGACAAAGAAGCTACAAAGAAGTGAAAGTCAGAGAGGTCAGAGTCATGAGTGTGAGTGTTAATTGGAGACAAACTACATCCTGCAGTACAATTTGTATTGTAATGTGATGGAAGCCCATGCTTTCTTTTTGAATCCTGGTTGTTAAACGTGTCCTACCTTAGCAATGAAATTGACGTTTAGGGTGTTTTCATTGTAAATTTTGGTTAATGAATGTGCCAGCTCTTATTTTTGCAGTGTAACTCGAACAGAGGAGACTGACCTTCACTGCTACGGCGTTGTAGGGCTGCAACTATTGATTATTTTCATTGTCATTTTTGGCTTTTTCAGATTAATCAACTAATCATTTTGGCTATTAAATGTTAACTACAATGACATACTGTATGCTTGTCAGTAGTTATAGTTAGTTAGTTAAGCCAAAAGCAATATTTCTTTTTTAAATTGCTTCTGTAGTCTGACCAGGATTTTACAGTGAAAGAAAATGAAGGAGTCAAATAGTAGTCATGAAGCTGTAACTATTGGCCATATATTTACTTCAGAAATTATTAAAATAATTAGTTGATTGTAATATATATGTATCTATCTATCTATCTATCTATCGATATAGATATATATCGATAGATAGATAGATAGATAGATAGATAGAGATATACAGTACAGGCCAAAAGTTTGGACACACCTTCTCATTCAATGTGTTTTCTTTATTTTCATGACTATTTACATTGTAGATTCTCACTGAAGGCATCAAAACTATGAATGAACACATGTGGAGTTATGTACTTAACAAAAAAAGGTGAAATAACTGAAAACATGTTTTATATTCTAGTTTCTTCAAAATAGCCACCCTTTGCTCTGATTACTGCTTTGCACAGTCTTTGCATTCTCTCCATGAGCTTCAAGAGGGAATCAGTGAGAATCTACAATGTAAATAGTCATGAAAATAAAGAAAACACATTGAATGAGAAGGTGTGTCCAAACTTTTGGCCTGTACTGTATATATGACTAATCCATTAATCAATGAATTGTTTCAGCGCTAAGGTGTTGCATTAGCTTCACTAAAGCTTATTTTGTAAGCTAATGTTAATCTGACTGGCTTGTTTTTGCTAATCACACAGCCTACTGTTTACTAATTAGGAGTAATGCTTTACTTAAGTGCTTGATGGTGGCTCCCTAGAAAATAAATATAGGATATCAAGTTTACTACGAATTCACCCTGAAAATTAAATGTTTGAACCTTATTACACATTGAAACGACATGACTGATGTCTTCGCCAAAGAAGAGGATTTCTGAGACTTGGGAACTTCAAAAGGTGAAATATGGGCTTCCCTTCTACCACAATACAAATTTGCTGCAGCCTTCAGAGGTTATCTCCAATTAACACTCATGTGCATGACTTTGACCTATGTGACTTCCCCCTCTTTATTGGTTCTTTGTTAGAGGACAGTGAAGAAGTGGTTTAGAAGGACAAGGAGGAAAATAGGGATAGATAAAGAAATATAAGGGGATGATGTTGAGTGTGAAGGATGAACGTTTGAAGAGGATGAATAGAAGAAGAAGAGAGAGAGGATGATGCAGATGAAAGAAACAGAGTGAGCGAGGCAGAGGATAAAGGAGTGCCGGGTTAAAGAGCTGTAAGAGAGGCATGAGAGCCAGAAAGTTTTTATCCATCACCGGCAAAAAGCAGCCAGTGCTTGAAGAATAGGAATAAGGAAGAACACTTGCACACATGTACGCACACACACATACACAAGAAGTGGCAGTGTCTTCCGAAGTGCCACAGTCAGTGCTACAGGTAGATGTTTAAAGGGTTCTTCTGCCTGTAGAGTGCCATTCAAGAACACACAGACAACACTTGTTCACAAAATGTCAAAACATCGGAAACCCTCAGCTTCACTGACAATGGCAGCTGAAACGGGCAGAATATTATATTTGTATTAGTCATATGGCAGCTTCTGGCACAACGCTGTGTAGGTAGTAACAATCCTAGCTCCACCAACACAGCTGGCTTTTGGTAAATGCCTAAAGTTCTCCGATATTTCAGACTGAAGAACAGACAGTATTGTCATTAAAACAAAATGACTGTTTTTACTGAAGTGTATCTCATGGCATATGCACACAAACTCTAAACACCATTTTGCCCTTCCATCCACACTACACTGCTTTTTTCCACACCTTCTCTTATGTTAGCTCAGCTTCATCAGTCAACACTGAGTTAAAAAATACTTTTGGCAAATGTTTCCGTTTCACAATTACTTTGTACTTAGTACTTTAGCCAGATAAATTCAAGTGAATATTACTTACAAAGACGATTGCATTTTGTTAATGATGGGGAAAAAAAAAAAATCAGATTAAAAATTCTGCCCCTGGAGACAATTTTGTCTCATGCAGAGGAGAGAAAGTGGACCCAAATGCAGGTTTCTTTGAAGAATGTAAAACTCTTTAATGACGAAAACAAAAAAATGAGGAATATGAGGACCAAAGCACACACACAGACAAAGAACTGAACTGAAACAGGACTTAAATACACTGGGAACTAACTGGGGAAACACAAGACTGGAGCACACAGAGGATTGGCTGAGGGAAACACAGAGGAGGGAACAGACCAATCAGGGATTTCAATCACAGACTCAGGACAGGTGTGGAACAAGACACAGGTGAAAACACGGATGAGTGACACAGCAGGGCCAAGGAAACAACACCAAACACAAGGAAAACACAGCTTGAACCGAACTCAAAGAACAAAGTCCACAAACACAGAGTCTAGGGGAAACGCAAGATACCAAGAATACACAAGTCCACAAAGTCCAAAAATAAAGTCCAGGGGAAACGCAAAAGACAAAGTTCAACAAAAGTCCAAAACCAAAGTCCAAATACAGAATCCTCACAAACCTGGCATTTATTTTGTGAGCTCATGAAAATGGATGCTCTCTTTCTTGACATACCCTGTAGAGGAAAGTGTACGGTGGTTTCCACAGAAAACATTGTTGTTGTTTTTTTCCTGCGCTTACACCGTGACCCACATTGTATCGCAGGTTAGACTGATGAAGGCAAGCAAGAGACCAGAGAGAGGTTAGTGAGCTCTGATGGTTTTTCCCAGCCAAAGTTAGTGTTGGTGGTAAGGTGATGGATACTTGACACCAAGTGCTGCCTCGTTTTCAAAAAGCTCCAGACATGCCAAGCCGGTGTTTTCAGATTAACACACCAGCTTAGTGTGGACCAAAGGCCAACTCGGAGAACAAAAAGATGAGTTTTCAAATTTACCTGGCTCAGTGTGGACATGGCCTTAGTAAGGCAAACCACAGTAGAAGGCAGTTTGGAGATAACACCACTGGTGCAAAACTGGCTGGCTATGTAGACAGTCCTGCAAGTTGATATTTAAGGGATTGTTGTGTGCAGAGTGTGTCATTCAGATTGTGTCATCATACACACACACACACACACACATTCAGATAAAGATAACATCTTCTGCCCTCCAGTTTCCGGTGCAGTTAAAAGGGCACTTCAAGGGCTTGGCTCTGGCTCTCTCCTTGAACTTTATCACCAGACAGAGATGGCATTATGTTCTTATCTCAACAAACAGGATGCGTGTATGTGTCTCTGTGACTATGTGTGTGTGTGTGTGTGTGTGTGTGTGTGTGTGTGTGTGTGTGTCTGTGATGTGTGATGACATTAAGGTTTTATCTGTGCACATTGAGCCAGAAGCACAATGATTATGGAGTATTACTGCTAAAGTACTGAGATGTTGACTCTGTGTGTGTGTGTGTGTGTGTGTGTGTGTGTGTGTGTGTGTTTGTGGTTGTGGTTTTAAGAAGCAGTAAAGGTTAGCGCTATCGACTGGTGCTAGTACAACCACTAATGGGGATGCCACTAAGTGCTTGAGAGGCAATACCAACTGTATATGTGTATGTACCTTAATGTGTGTGTCTGTGTGTGTGTGTCTTGTCTTATCTATTGTCTTGTTCTCTCCCCTCCCTTCCATCTCTCTCTCTCTGTTTCCTAGACACGTACAGAAACGTCTTCACACACACACTCAGCCTCCCGCACTTGCACGTCATGTAGGTGATTCACAATAAGAATCAGTTAGCTCCCCATGCTCATTTCCTCATGCTGCCATTTCTCCATTTGTCTCTCAAGTCACATGTGGCTCCTGCAATTTCCAAATGTTTCCACCTACCCGTCTGTATTTTTGATGGCTGAAGCTCAGATAGGAAATGAAGGTGGATATCTGTTCATTTCCCCACACCCACATTCATACATGCACAAATGAGTCCAATGGAAACCACTTCTCGAAAACCTAGGTCACGCTAGCCAGCTGCAGTTAGCAACAGATAAAGTGTTGTAACGACTGAACCATGTGACCGTTTTCGTCGGGGTTCCATTCCATCACTGTCTGGGACGTTGCTAATATATTAGCCATGCAGAGTTAACATTGCAATCTCCTGCCTTGGTTTTGTTTCCATGGGGAACACATTTCCATGAGCCATGTGCTGTGACAGTTTCTCGTTTTGTCCGTTACTCAAATCTTAACCAACTGCAGCACTGACTCTTTGTGGAGCATTTGAAGAGAAAGGCTGGCTCGAGAGACTATTTCTCCATCAATTTATCTTTTTTTTTTCCATGCATCTGTCCACCGATTCCTTAGGTTAGAGGAATGGCTGTTCTTTATGGCCCTCTTCATGGTCCACAGATCATTTTAATGCTTTATGAAGGCATCAAATCAACAAAACACACATCCACATTCCACATTTAGAGTGAGACAATTGAATAAATGGATTGAAAAAAATTAAATGCCCTCTCTTCCTCCTATCCTTCCTCCATATTTACTTCCGCCGCTTTGGACTGCAGAATGATTTTTGGACCGTTGCATCCTCTGGTAACACATGCACTCACTTCTTAATGGGATTCATGCTATTGGAGATGTATTAGACGTGAAATTGGAATTGTCTTGGGTGAAACAGATGGGGAGAGAAGGGAAGGAATAGGGAGAGTAAGAGGGAGCCAGATGAGCGCAAGGAAATAGCGAATATGTGAGTGAGGTTTATATAATAAAAGAGAAATGGAGGCAGAGAGACAGCGCGAAAGTGCAACAGAGAAAGAGATAGAGGGAGAGGATAATGGGTGGGAGACTTGGGGAAAGACAGTGAGACAGAAAGAAATGGGAAAAGGAAAGGCTCTTTTAATAGGTGCCATGGAGTCGCCTTGAGTACCTTTGCCGACAATTGATAATAAAGTGGAAGGCTTTTCCTTTCCAAAAGCCTCCTATTGTGTCTGGGCAGATGGCCACAAACACTGTGGTAGCTTTTAAGGGCTGCAAGAGTGGCATCTGACATCCACATTGTTGTGAGACGTGTTGTGTTTTTTATTTAATTCCTGCACGGAGCACAGTCTTTGTCCTCTGAAAGCACTGTCAGATGCAGACAGCTGAACAGTGAAAGTTGAGGGGAATCTGATGAGCTTGGAGATGTCCTCTGCATAATGGAACGTGGTGGAATGTGGAGGGTTCTCTGTGCTGCGCCACAAGGTCAGCGTCTTTATCTCTACAGCTTTCCATAACTACCTGTTCAGCTGACTCGCATGTTGCATTTGTGGTCCTAGTTGAAGATGCTCTGTGTCTACATCTGGAAACAATGGAGGTTGTATGTGTTGCGTCATTACCTGAAGTGCGTGTGTCAGAACCACGGGCCATGGATGTGGGATCTTGAACACACAGTTGGAGTGACAACCGTTCTCACCAAAGCCAATCAGTCATTTGACCCTGATTGAGCCCAGGGTAGTCACGCCAGTTTAGATCAAACAAGTAGACGCATGTACACTGTGAGCCACATCCTGTTGCAAACAGGTGCTTGCTACAGTGTGAAAAGGGCTTTAGTTGTCTGTAATCAAATCTATGGTCATAGCTCATGCATTTTAGGATTTAAGTTCATGGCTCATAGAAAGAGTTATCCTCTAACCACGATAATTTGTACAAAGTGCATGCAGCCACAAGCACTCAAGGACAATGAAGTGCATGCATGCAAACATTTTCAAAGGAAATGTAAATAGCCCAGAGTTTCAAATAAGGAATGGATGCAACATCCATCTCGCTGGTAATTCAGACAGCAGTCTGTTCCTCCACTTTATTCAGCCATTTTGTTTCATTTGCTCAGTTCTTTATAGCCTCCTCTCTTCAATTTTACTGTATTTCTACCTTCTTTCTTTTCCTTATTCTCTCCCTTAATTCTTTCTGTCCTCTTTTCATCTACATCTTCATGCTTTTTTGTGTGCTGTTCTTTATTCTTTACTTTGGCCATCCCCTCTTTTGTCTGCTTGTTCATTGAGTTCTGGCCTGTTCCTTTTTTCCCTTCTGTCCTCCTTTCATTTCTTCCAGAGTTCCTCCTGCCTTTCTTAACCCCTTTTTATCCATCCCCCCATCCAGACATCCTTTCATCCATCTTGTAATTCATTTTTCATTTCATTTTTCTATAGGTGGTATTCTCAACAGTCCTAGTACAGCATCTTACAGTCCCTGTGAATATTGCTGACTAGAGCTGGAAATGACATGGGTCCATCACCTATAATAGAGAGCTGTCCCTCAAAGGGAACGCTCCCTTTTGTGCTTTGTCATGAGAATCCTACAGAGTCTCATTTACCAAACACACCGACCCATGGAGGCCCTTTGCTGTCTGTGTGTGTTCGTATAGATGTGTGTATTTATGTGTACGTGCAGCTATGTGTGTGATGATTTCTTAATGTAAGCCAGAGTGACACTGACCTAACCTTCACTTGAGTAGCTGGCTTTGATACACAGCTCGGTTGAGGCACTCTACAATCAGTTATTTCTGAACAGAAAGCCACTATCAAGACCTCACTGTGTGACATCCTCATCGTACTTGCTCCTCTCCAAACTTTCGTGCTTCGTGCTTGTTGTGTGTTACAGGATAATGTTGGCATGGCACATATACATTTGCATACATTTACATACATTTACGATCAGCATGTGTCTTTTGAAAGGTTTCCTCCGTGATGGCCATCATTCTTTGATTTTGTCATAGGTTATCCCTGACATATTTGTGGTGCTCAAAGGTGTTGAGACCCTCCTCCCTCCTTTTTTCCCCCTCTGTTTTCATCACTTGACTTTTTTGCCCTCCACAAAGAAACTGGAGCAAAGAGTATGGACCTATCTTTGCTCCGTCCCTCCCTCTTTTCATTCACATCAGCCTGTCCCTTACATGCGATATTTGTGACAACACTAATCAGGTTTTGACAAAGCATTTTCAGAAAGTGGCCCAAAGGGGGCACTGCAGTTGCAGACCAAAACAAAGTGACATTACTGCTCAGCCCAGACTGCGACTGCATCATTCATGGGAGACAACATGTTTACCGTTGCTTTGTTCATTGTTTCGTCTTCTTACCTTCCGTGCTATTCTCCTCACCTCTCTCACCTCCCCTTCCTTTGCCTTTTCCCATCCTTCTCTCGTCTCCTCCCTCCTGCTCCCATCACCTACTGTTGTGTTCCCCCTTAGACTGTTTATGTGTCTAGCCACGGTGCTTGGTTGATAAGACTGTGGATTATTCTCCTCTAATCCTCTCCCAATACACTGGAGGCTCTGTTTCTCTCTCTCTCTCTCCCTCTCTCTCTCTCTCTCTCTCTCTCTCTCTCCCTCTCTCTTTTTGTCTCTGTAACAGGGTCAGTCTCAGGGTCAAATAGACTCCCTCCCAAAGGGCCTGAGGCTCAGCAGGAAATAAAAGAGTAAAATCAGTTGATAAATTAAAGAAGGACAGAACATGTAATCTGTCTTTAGGGCCCATTGATCCATTATCTCACGGTCATCTCTGTTTTGCTTTGATTTTAGGTCACAGTACCCCTCTAAATCGATTCTGAAGCAGGCATTTTGTGTCCGAAGTGTTAGTTAATGAGGTGCTATGTTTGTGATCCCATTTGGTGAAGTATAAGCAACCCGTAGAATGGATCTGAGTGGAGAAAGTTTGGTGTTTATTTTTTAGAATTAGTATTTGGCAGACATTGAATCTTACAGGTTTACCACAGAAAGCATTCAAACGAGGGTCATGAAGATTTGCAGTAACATTACTTGAGATAAAATGTGCAAATCCAGTCTTTTTTAAAAACCAAGGACACATTCATAGGTGTTACTTTGTATCCCTGAAGTTTATTATGCTGTGGTACAAAATTACTTCCTCATCCCCCACTCTGGTTTCTGGGATATATCTATTCAGTGAAGGAGAAGGATTTTTTTTTTCTTTATAAGGTGTTTAACACAATTTATTGAATGGTTCATTAGATCTAAAGTGGCCATTCAATATTGTAGTAATGGAGAAGTGATGCTGAACAATCATATGAGGTATTAATTCATACTGTATGCAAGAAAGATACAAGACCTATATATCACAAATACTGAACACTCTCTCTTAACAATGGAATAATGTCCAGGGGCCAATTAATTTTAAATTGACTGAATTAAATATGTAAATAGAATCTGCATTTCACTGCTCTAAGCATTCACTTTTCATTATTTCTTAGACTGTTTCCTAATGTTAAGGGCTTTTCAGCATTTGCATTTTGAAGAAAATCCACTCTCTGAATGAACTGTATTGGAGATTAACTCGGGCATGCCCTTCTACAGTGAGGCTCGCCTGCGGTGTTACCTTTCTGTGCAGCATGGCAGACACAGTCAACTGCACAGCACAGTGGGATCACTTTAGATCAGGAATAGATTAGCATGCTGCACAACTGGTTAGGCTGGTTAGATTTTTTATGATGTTTATTTCTCTTTGAGGCATGGGGCAGAAAAATGCAAAATCCTCCAGCGATTTGGATGACAACAATACCATATGTTTCAACCCCTGGAGGACAGATCAGATCTGTAATTCAGGACCATAACAGCTGTTACTCTCCACCACATACAGCTGGTTATTCCCCTCAATGCCACTCACTCAAACACCAAACCTTCACCTTGGGGCACGTGACGCTACTTCGGCCTCTCTGTCTCTGTCTCCCTCTCTGATCCTACCAGTTTAACCTCAAGTCGTAAGGTCGTGACTCTAACATCACTCACTGTGACAGCTGTTGGATGCTGGAGCCATGACTCATGTTAATCCTTTATTCAAAAGCGCCATGCTGAAGAAGACAAGAAATTCTTCCTGTAAACTGATCATTTTTGCATCAAATAGCAATACAATGTACATTAAAATAATATTTCAGTTAAAGAAGAAACTCCAGTGGTCAATATCAAATCCATTTTACAATTTTATGTTACAAGAAAAGTTCCCTTTTGAGGTGGTGATGCTGAAGAGGTGATCTGTTTTACAGTAATTGAAGAAGAATCAAACACGGGTTGTGAGTCAGATGATTAACAGAGCTGTTAAATCTGACTTGGACACCTCCCGAATAACAGTGGATGAGATTTATATTTGAACATTACAAAAACTGGATTTGTTGTCCAAAGATAAATACAAATATGGCACACAGGGCAAGTAAACAACAAAATACTGATTGATGATTTTTTTCATTGTTCCACTTGGCTATCATTAATCACAATAATAACTAGAAGAGCGCTCTGAGTAGAGAGCAGATCTCTGCCTGCGTTTCTCTCCTTCTGCGGTGCCTGGACTTAGGCGACAAACCAGCTGAGGAGGTGCCACCCAATTGCGGTGTAAAACAAAGGTTTTGAATCGCCACAACCATGAGAAGTCCTTGATCATACAGTCATACGTGTGCACACAAAATATTAGGCTGATAGGTCCAATAGTGGTGGTCATACAAATGCGACCAAACCAAATATGAATTTGCTCTCTCCAAAGAGAAAAGGTTTGCTGTGTGACTGTTTTGTTGGCAGTCTCTGTCTTTGAGAGAGGGAGAGAGAGAGAGAGAGAGAGAGAGCAGCGGTGGTCGAGTGAGCTGGAGACTGAATAAAGAGAGGGAGCTGTGGTAGCGAGAACATTTTTCAAGGTTTTGTTACCACAATCATGAGAGGTTCTCTATCATACCGACATAACTGTGCACAAAAAAATAGGCCCTGTAGTATGCAAGACAGACAGACAGACAGACACACACACACACACACACACACACACACACACACACACACACATACATGCACACACACAGAGACAACCAAACATAATATCCCCCCAATCTAATGCCTGGTGGAGAATGAAAAAGAGAAGAAAAAAAGACATCAGATTGACTCTGAGTAAAGTCTGGTTTGCAGTCCAGATATTATTCTGAGACAAAAAAATAAAAACAAACAAAAATAAATGTTATTACTGTCACTTATATTTTTGACACATAATTTTAATATTGACAGAAAGTTTAGCAGTATTAACCCCAGTGTCAGATGACAAAATATGTAGCAGATGGAGGGACAGAATAGACAGTAACAGTCATGGCACACAAAAAATGTAAAACCATCCTTAAACTTAATAACAGAAAGAGCACATCATAAACAATACACAGACAAACTAAATAGCTAAATAGGAAACATGAGTCAAACAACAATGAACTGGCCTAACTAAAAGTGTCCATTGCTCGAAAGCATTGTCCAAAGAGTTTTAATAAGCAGGAATTTTGGTCATTTTATGTTTCTTTGTGGTTAAAATCCAATGACTGAGGAAAAAAAATCGTTTGAGCCAACGCCCACTTCATTCCCGAATCGGAATTATTTTGCGCCAAAACAAATACACATCCATCTACAAATAGTGGTGTGTCCGCACACTGCTAATGGGCAGATGTCCCTGTAAGCTTAACATGCTGTGTTTGAGTTTGGTGTTGTCGGTGTTTGCCTGTCGGCAGGTGTCTGGATGTGTGTGCGTGTGCAGTGTGTGTGTACGGTTTGTATAAATGTGTAGTTGTGTGGGCAATTGATGCTTGTGAATCTATACCTATATCACATTGCAGGAACAACTGACCTCTTATGTACCTTTCATATAGTGGAGTCAGGGAGTCGGATACAGGGACTGACAGATGGATTTTTGGATGGACTGGCGAGATGAAGAAAAAAGAGGGGGGTGGAATCATTTCATACAGGGTCAAAGATTAGTCAGCCCTGAGAAGCAGAACTGGCTGACAAACACACTCAAGCAAACTGGTGAACACAAACAGCAAACACACTCTCTCCGTCTACAGTACCTCTCTCAAATGCAGAGGCTTAACAGCATTCATGTTTTCGCACACAATCATATACATACTCTCTCTGTCTTTCTCTCTCTCTATCACTGTTTCCCTCTCTCTCTTTTTCCACCATCTCTTTCTCTCCCTCCCTCTCTCTCTCTCTCTGTCTCATACACTCACAAAATGCATCTGACCTTGCCATGGGCAATTTTCGACGGTATAGAAGCTGACGTTTTAGGGCACAGGTTAATCTTTTCATTCACCTGTGTTCTGCTCTCTTCTGCTCTGTTTTCCCCTGCACTGACATGACCTCCAGTCAGGGCTGTAAGTATTGGGCCATTGAGCTAATGCCGGACAATTTTTGTCCCTCCAGTTGTCATAAAAACATTCTACAGAGGCCAATAAAGCCTGTAATCCAAAGCTGATAGGCTGTTCTTTTGGCTCATATTCCACTTTTAAAGTTATATTGATATTACACTTTAGATGAGTCAACAGCATTACTTTAGCTGACTGGCCTGTGCTAGGATGCATAAAATATTTTAAGTGTCTTAATTCCTACAATGTCTCAGTTAAAGCATTTTACTGTCGTAACCCCTGTGACTTTTTGTGAAGCAGTGCGTAATGTTTATTAAGCAGTAATTGCAAGGAAGACTTTATATTTAGGGTTTCACAACAGTAGCTTGCAAACAGCAGGCCTCTGGAAAGCTAGTTACAGCACTTTTTCTGCTTCGCTAGAAATCTAGAGGTCTGGTTTAGCCAAGTTGCTGGAGTCTTCCTTCACCCAAAAACATCTACCATACATGTTGTATAAGTTCCACTGGAAATATGACAGTTAGTTGAATGACTACCAAGGCTTCACTAATAGGTTTATAGAAATACATTAAGACCAGGTTATCAAAGTTGAGTGAACCTTGCTTTAAAATGACCAGATTTGTGTATTAAAATTACCCAAGTTGTGTTGCACCAGTTAAATTTAGACCAAGGTTAACACATATTAAAGTACGAGCATAATCTGTAGTTAATTTCATGATGTTTTCCATGATATTGAACTGCAAATGACTTAAATAAACATAAATAATTATTAGGGACAGGGAAGAGAACACAGACCGTGTAAGTAGCAATTTTATTTCCTCTTAACCATTATTTTATAACAACACTGGTAGCTTCACCACACTGGCCAACTCTCCAGTAATGGTGCATCAAAGACGTAGCATGAACTGAGTTGGTCAGACATTTGGCTCTTTGAATCTCTCTCTCTAATGGTCTTGGAAGGAGCTTGAACTCATTTTGACAGAGAAGAATCAGCTTTATTGGCTAAGCATGTGAATATATACAAGGAATTTGACTTTTTTGTGTTTCTTTCAATGAACTTACACACTACTAGACATTTGAACAAGAACAACAGAGCAGACGCAAGGGGAAAGACAGTGAACAACAAGCTAGATATGAAACAAAATAAACACTTTTCCAGATACACTTGACTATAAAGGTTTCTTCACTGCAAATTTTATCTAAATCTGGATGTAAAGTCTTATGTGGTTGGTGGGGGCATTCATTTCTAGTCTTAATCTCGCACAAATCATATTATTGAAAATAATTTTAAGCAAACCACATATGAAGTACCATATACATTTCAAGGAACATGCTGAATGCAACCTCAAAAGGTTTTCTGTTAGCCTCCAGTTATTGATCAAGGCCTGACTGATGGATGGATGTTTAAGGGAAGGAGTGTATAGTAC